>JAHPZR010051655.1:12500-16118 GCA_019787425.1 Platygyra sinensis | reverse complement strand
AAGTGGGAGGTTAAAATTAGTAATTAAAGTTAGTGATTAAATTTGGGATGAGGGAAATAAAAATGAAAATTGTCCAAATTGACTTAGAAAATTTGATGTGTATATGTTTGAAGCCCAAAATTTTACCCAAGGGATATCAATTTGAAACATAAAAATTACAATTAAAATACAGAGACCCAAAGATGTAAGTGTAAATGATTTAATGTGATGAAACATTGCATAAAAATTACAAATATCATTTAAAAACTTAATAGCTTCTTGTTGTTGAAAAGAAAAAAACATTTTTACAGTATTTTTCGTTCTGTAAAAAATATGATTTATATGAATCTAAATTTACAGATTATTGGTATCTTTGCCCTCAAAATATGGGATCTACATTATTCAAAACTTATAGATTATTGGTATTTCTGAATTCTCCATTGAGCAATAGCCAAATTGTATGATGAACATCATAATAGAACCAAATATTAGCTTTAGAGTCCAAGTTGTCATTAAAAAGTTTATTTGTCTTGTTCTCTTGATTCCTTTTTGTAGTGTGGTCCAATGTTGAGACGTAAGAATCCATTCTGTTATCAGATGCTTTGAACAGCCATTACCCAGGAAAAATAGCATCAGCTTAAATGTGTCGGTATCTCCAATGGGTTTCTTCCAAAATAATTGTTGGATGTCTTGTGGCCAGGTGGATAATGGGTAAAAAGCATCTCCATTTAACAGAGTAAGTAAATTCCTTCTTTTTTGGATTAATCTTGGCCTTGGTAGATCTCGTATAAATGAGTTGAAAATTTCTGTAGCAGAAAATTGGTCCATAACCACAGGGAACTGGGTTAAGTAAAAATTTTTGGTTATAAAATTTACATGTGAAAAATTTAAACAAAAGAAATTAAATAAGCAGTATGAAACAGATTTGAAAAGGATATAATAAAAAGAAACCTATATATTGTGTATGGGAATTGAAGGATGATGTCATTGAAAGTTCACTTAAACGTCACATCCTAAGTTGATGGTCAGAAACTATTGACCTAGAAAAGATTTCATAAGAACTGAGTTGTAAAATTGTTTTGTGAATTTGTTTTAAGATGAGTTGTGAAATTATTTCTTTTGTAAGGGAAGTCTCTCCTATACATTCAATTTTGTGCTGTATTCAAATTAAATGCTAGAGATAATTTGCTTTTATTTTATTTGTTTTAATCATATCTAAATGAATTTGAAACTGAAAAAATTAACATAATCAAAATAACTTGAGGTGGAAAAATTCAGAAAAATATTTTTTTCAAAAATAATTCATAAAATTTTAATATTCAAAATAACTTGAGGTGGAAAAATTAAAAAAAAAATTTAACATAATTCGAAAAGATACAGGAAAATTATACAAAAAATCCCAAAGAAAATAATAAAAGGGGGTAACTCGTAACCCTGATCGAGGGACCCTAAATCGGGTACTAGACTGTTGGGCCAACAGCCACGCGGTCCTGGCAAAAGGGCAGGGGCGGACAAAACCCTGCACAGTCTAAAATTTGAGACTGTGTGCTACCCGAAAAGCAGCGTCTGAATGACTAATAGATTTGTAATTGAATTATGTATTAGGTAACCACTGAGAGGGTATCGAATTCAAGAGAAGAAATAAGAAAAAGATGTAACATCACCCGGGTGGAAAAAGACAGGAACATCGACACCAAGGCTCACATCGTTGAGAATCTTCAAGGGCAAAGCCCAACCGAGCAGGGGTGTTTCTAGTCCGGTACCAGACCTTTGCCCGACACCCCCGTGTCGAGTCTGGTGGAAGAGAAAAGGAAACGATATTGAAGAACTTGTGACTCTCGGTAAAAACGAACTTTGTAGACGAAAAAAAAATTTTCTTCGTAATGAAAGTTCTAACGAGGCCCGCAAAGGAAAGTGAAAAACTTTTTTTGAATGAAATGTTTCCATTTAAAGCTGAAAAGAAAACAAAGCCTGAACCGAAAAGCCGAAAAAGCCGCAATAACCATTGGATAAGGAAAATTCTTGACAGTCACAGGTGGTAAACTGACGACGCAAACTGGCCGGTTCGGGAGGAAAAGAGCTTGAACATCAGTCGTATAAGCTTAGCGTCAGTTGAGAGGGAGCGTTTGAAACTTTTGGTATTTTCAAGATTCATATCATAAGAATAAATCTTCTCTTTTCATGAAGTAGCTATGGGAACAACCTGATTGTGACCTTTGCGCCTGCGGTACTCCCTTATTATGGATGCGGTAAGACACAAAACCAAAATCACTGTGCTGACTATGATGACCCATGTTCCGTAATCCAGCGGTTGATCTTCCGAGGCTTGATCTTTTTTCCTTTCTTTCCTTTTGCGCCTTTCCAGTGCCTGAAATACCAACACCTTTATATTGAAAAAGGGCTCTGTTGAGACAGAGGATCTGACCGTATTAAAAGGGCATTTACATAAGAAAATTACCGACTGAGCTTTTCACAGAGCCAGATAGTGGTCGTTATAACAAGGTGTCTATATTAACAGCGTGGCTATTAGGCGGAGTTCCACTGTACAAAAAACATCACCACTCATCTCGAAATTCGTCAAGGAATGTTCTTGCATGGTTCATGGCCACTCTGAGTTAACAGTACTTCGACTGTTTTTTCTATTCGTGTTTGGTGATGCTGTTCATCTTAACTTGTTAGCTGTTTGAACGTATCAGTTACCAACTCGAAATTAAGCTCAAGCTACTTTGGTTTCTGAACATACCTTAATTTTGTTTTAGTGTTAAAGACTGAGTGCAAGCAGTTAGTTAAAATTCTGACCTTTTCTATTTCGTGGAGGTCCACAATTTCTCTTCTCAAACAAGCAAAGAAACTTTCATCATCTGCTGTATTAAAACGTCCCGTCAGTATCATACCAACGGAGAACTTGTGAGCGATGTTTCTTTCCATTACGAGATAATTCATGTTCCCTTACTCGAGAATTTCAGCCGCCATAACATAATCAAAGAACAATAGATACTCCAGTGATTAATATTATTCTTTGCCGCTATCGTCCAATTCATGGAAGTCATCCAACTCTATAACGTGAGTGACATGCATTCCTGCTGGGTTAAAAAATTCACCCGAAAATCATGAGTGACCGTAAACTGGGCTTAAACTTCATTTCTTACAAACAATTCGGACGATTTTATATAATTTTGGACCCAAAAAGCGTCCGAATTTACTCGGAAATATTGCAGTACAGTATAAAGTTGTTAAGTAGCTCCAAACCTCTTAGGTTACTTTTTGAAGCGAACTCTATACTTGAGACAAGTGAGACACTGCTTAAGTTACGAACAGCGTAATAGAATTTTTTTTATATTTTCTCATCAGTGCATCAGTAAAACCTTTAGGATGCAGCCATATGATATCAACTATCATTTTCACAATGTTAAGTCTAGATTGTGTTTATTGGCGCAAATAGCTCACTTTAAATACATGAATTTATAATGTATGCTTGATTCCGAAGATGAAGTTGTCGAGTGTCTACTAAATGAACCTCATTTTAAAAAATGGAAAAACCAAATCAAAAATAAATCTAGCTAACCTTCAAATTCAGCGCCAAAGTTAAATTTTTTTGTGAAGAACGTTTCCATGCAAAGAGGCACTGCTACCTTAAAA
>JAHPZR010051655.1:0-7500 GCA_019787425.1 Platygyra sinensis | reverse complement strand
CTCTGTTGATCCGTGATCTAAAGCCAACCTTAAATGAAAACGTTGGCAGTGAGAAACTTTATCTCTATTATTAGCATATTCCTGTCGTTTTATGTCAATCAATTTTGTTAGTTCCCAGTCCGTACAATTAGTTGTATTTTTTGAATTTAAATTTATCTGTAACCGAAAAATAATCACTTCTGATGATGTATGTTGTAACATACGAAACGTTAAGTTTATAAAAGTTATGCAGTTCAAGCAAATGTTTGTAACCGCTGTTTGCGTTTTATTCTTATTGAAACTAAAATGGCCCAAGTCAAAGAATTTTTATGAAATCTCAGGCTATGCATACAGGCATCCCTTTACGTACACATGGACATTGGTAAGCGCATACAAATATTTCGCGCGGAAGACTACTAGCCCAATGATCGTTTTCGTATTGTCCACCAGCAAATTATAATGCTGAATTAATGCTGAAATATCTATTTAGGTAGCTCATAACGGTGCTAGAATTCTAAATATAAGCAAATTCGCAATCAACTATATTATCACCTTTTTATTACGTGAAAGGTTGCCATAGCAACAGTATCACCTATTAAAACACCAGTAACTTGCGCTTTAGAGGCTGATATATACTGAAAAAACGACTCTACTGATCCCTAGTTTTGACCGAAAAAAAAAAAAGTCTTTTAAATAACTATCTGAACAGAATTAGCGGAATGCATTGCTGAAGCCTGTCCAACGGTTGCCACAGTGACGAAAGCCCACCATATTCCTTCGCGTATTCCACATAAAGAGTTATCTGGAAACTGTTCTGGATTCGACTTGTGATCCTGAAAAACGTCATAATTAAAATTAAGTTAAAGTTCTGTGAGTTTTCTAAACATTTGGCACTAATGATGTTGTTTAATTACCCCTTCGTGCTCCCAAAACAAGCTTTTTTTCCTGCTCAGAAAGTCTTAAAAGTGTCTGGAATTATTCCAGCTCCTTCAGAAATCCAGAGTGACTCATCAAAAATTAACAAAAGGATATTTTTACAATTATTTTGCGGTAATCAAGCAAAGGCTGACATGTTACAAAACTGAACGGATTGTTAATCGTACCAACAATGGTGACTTTTCTTTTTCACTGTACGTGCAAAAGATATGGTATTAAAACTGGCCTTACTCTTAAAACACAGCGGTCATCAGACTTTGTTTTTTGCCAGGTCATAAATAGGGTGACAAAGGTCACAGATTTTGATCATGAATGGGCCTCTTCGGCCTCACGGGCTATTGACTCAGAGCCCATGAGGCCGAGAGGAATAATTGTCAATACGTTTTTTTTATCTCGAGTCAGTGTCCATATTCAACCGACATTGAGTGAAGTGTAGATTAAAGTCGTGTTCTCCATACTTGTTTTGTTTATTTGGTACATTCATTTGAACTCTGAGTGGGATGTGAAATGCACGAATTCCCAAATAGTGTCTTTTGTTGACATTTCTGCTTCCTGATTGAAAAGATAGCAAGGGGAAAGAAACCCCCTGTGAGCTTGTTGGAACACATTTATGGGATGACAGATTTTTTAGATCAACACTGAAAATCCTATCAAAAGAGGCTAATGATGTATTTTACGTGCAATATATATATAGAGACAAGTGGTTCCACATTGGAAAAGAAGTGTTGTCTCATAAGAAACCTTAACTTGAGTGAAATGCAGTCAGAAAGCTCTGTTCGTACTGAACAGAAAAATGTTCGTGAATGCATGCAAGTTTTCCCAGCAGGCAGACCAACATCAACATCACTTTCTGGGTGGTGGTGGTTTGAGGAAGTACTCTGATTTTTTGGGCAGGAGTGTGCAATGTGACCCAAGAACCCTTAGCTTTTTCCACTCCATGTTCAGCTGCAATTCTACTACCCTAGCTATTTTGTAATATGTGTGCAACAAAAGCCAACGAAAAAGCCTACGCTTTATATTAAAGTGCAGCTTGTTTTAACAGCACCAATAATTGCAAGTTAACCAACATGTTTTATCTCTAGATTACTTAATCCACGAGTTTGGCCATGGGTTTCCTTTGATTATTCTTTGGTTCAACGTGCCGTCATCATTTTCCAAAATCCAAAACTAAAGAGCCACCAAAGTTATTATCTTCATCAGGCATGAGAGGGGGTAAATTTATATCTGTGAACAACTTTTCAGCCCAAGAGCATGCTTCCTCTCAAAAAAGGCACATTTTGAATTTTAGAGTTATGGTGCGTGCGTGACATAAGCTATGAATGTGCATGTCTGCCAAAAAATGTATACTTAATTCGGGATTTTTAGCCTTTTTAGAAGTTAAAGTATTAGAAAAGGTGCTTATTGAAATGTTTGCTTGATCAGTTTGGATAATCAGTGGCCTAAACAGCCAAACTACGTTCCAAATATTTACACTATTTTCCGGACGCCCATACTTGGCTCTGTAAATTTGTGCAAAATATTTGGACAAATATTGGAAGATCGGGAAAACGTATAGACCTAAAACTTGTGGAAGTATCTTAATTACTTATATCGTATAACATTACGAATTCTTGAGTTTATTCACCAAATGCTTTTCGAATCATTTTTTTAATTGCGTCACGGTGCACCCCAAGAATATTACTGTGTCAAAGATGTCTGAATGGGCTGTTATACTAACTTGTGGCATTGTGTATTTTTAAGGTAGCAGTGCCTCTTTGCATGGAAACGTTCTTCACAAAAAAATTTAACTTTGGCGCTGAATTTGAAGGTTAGCTAGATTTATTTTTGATTTGGTTTTTCCATTTTTTAAAATGAGGTTCATTTAGTAGACACTCGACAACTTCATCTTCGGAATCAAGCATACATTATAAATTCATGTATTTAAAGTGAGCTATTTGCGCCAATAAACACAATCTAGACTTAACATTGTGAAAATGATAGTTGATATCATATGGCTGCATCCTAAAGGTTTTACTGATGCACTGATGAGAAAATATAAAAAAAATTCTATTACGCTGTTCGTAACTTAAGCAGTGTCTCACTTGTCTCAAGTATAGAGTTCGCTTCAAAAAGTAACCTAAGAGGTTTGGAGCTACTTAACAACTTTATACTGTACTGCAATATTTCCGAGTAAATTCGGACGCTTTTTGGGTCCAAAATTATATAAAATCGTCCGAATTGTTTGTAAGAAATGAAGTTTAAGCCCAGTTTACGGTCACTCATGATTTTCGGGTGAATTTTTTAACCCAGCAGGAATGCATGTCACTCACGTTATAGAGTTGGATGACTTCCATGAATTGGACGATAGCGGCAAAGAATAATATTAATCACTGGAGTATCTATTGTTCTTTGATTATGTTATGGCGGCTGAAATTCTCGAGTAAGGGAACATGAATTATCTCGTAATGGAAAGAAACATCGCTCACAAGTTCTCCGTTGGTATGATACTGACGGGACGTTTTAATACAGCAGATGATGAAAGTTTCTTTGCTTGTTTGAGAAGAGAAATTGTGGACCTCCACGAAATAGAAAAGGTCAGAATTTTAACTAACTGCTTGCACTCAGTCTTTAACACTAAAACAAAATTAAGGTATGTTCAGAAACCAAAGTAGCTTGAGCTTAATTTCGAGTTGGTAACTGATACGTTCAAACAGCTAACAAGTTAAGATGAACAGCATCACCAAACACGAATAGAAAAAACAGTCGAAGTACTGTTAACTCAGAGTGGCCATGAACCATGCAAGAACATTCCTTGACGAATTTCGAGATGAGTGGTGATGTTTTTTGTACAGTGGAACTCCGCCTAATAGCCACGCTGTTAATATAGACACCTTGTTATAACGACCACTATCTGGCTCTGTGAAAAGCTCAGTCGGTAATTTTCTTATGTAAATGCCCTTTTAATACGGTCAGATCCTCTGTCTCAACAGAGCCCTTTTTCAATATAAAGGTGTTGGTATTTCAGGCACTGGAAAGGCGCAAAAGGAAAGAAAGGAAAAAAGATCAAGCCTCGGAAGATCAACCGCTGGATTACGGAACATGGGTCATCATAGTCAGCACAGTGATTTTGGTTTTGTGTCTTACCGCATCCATAATAAGGGAGTACCGCAGGCGCAAAGGTCACAATCAGGTTGTTCCCATAGCTACTTCATGAAAAGAGAAGATTTATTCTTATGATATGAATCTTGAAAATACCAAAAGTTTCAAACGCTCCCTCTCAACTGACGCTAAGCTTATACGACTGATGTTCAAGCTCTTTTCCTCCCGAACCGGCCAGTTTGCGTCGTCAGTTTACCACCTGTGACTGTCAAGAATTTTCCTTATCCAATGGTTATTGCGGCTTTTTCGGCTTTTCGGTTCAGGCTTTGTTTTCTTTTCAGCTTTAAATGGAAACATTTCATTCAAAAAAAGTTTTTCACTTTCCTTTGCGGGCCTCGTTAGAACTTTCATTACGAAGAAAATTTTTTTTTCGTCTACAAAGTTCGTTTTTACCGAGAGTCACAAGTTCTTCAATATCGTTTCCTTTTCTCTTCCACCAGACTCGACACGGGGGTGTCGGGCAAAGGTCTGGTACCGGACTAGAAACACCCCTGCTCGGTTGGGCTTTGCCCTTGAAGATTCTCAACGATGTGAGCCTTGGTGTCGATGTTCCTGTCTTTTTCCACCCGGGTGATGTTACATCTTTTTCTTATTTCTTCTCTTGAATTCGATACCCTCTCAGTGGTTACCTAATACATAATTCAATTACAAATCTATTAGTCATTCAGACGCTGCTTTTCGGGTAGCACACAGTCTCAAATTTTAGACTGTGCAGGGTTTTGTCCGCCCCTGCCCTTTTGCCAGGACCGCGTGGCTGTTGGCCCAACAGTCTAGTACCCGATTTAGGGTCCCTCGATCAGGGTTACGAGTTACCCCCTTTTATTATTTTCTTTGGGATTTTTTGTATAATTTTCCTGTATCTTTTCGAATTATGTTAAATTTTTTTTTTAATTTTTCCACCTCAAGTTATTTTGAATATTAAAATTTTATGAATTATTTTGAAAAAAATATTTTTCTGAATTTTTCCACCTCAAGTTATTTTGATTATGTTAATTTTTTCAGTTTCAAATTCATTTAGATATGATTAAAACAAATAAAATAAAAGCAAATTATCTCTAGCATTTAATTTGAATACAGCACAAAATTGAATGTATAGGAGAGACTTCCCTTACAAAAGAAATAATTTCACAACTCATCTTAAAACAAATTCACAAAACAATTTTACAACTCAGTTCTTATGAAATCTTTTCTAGGTCAATAGTTTCTGACCATCAACTTAGGATGTGACGTTTAAGATGAACTTTCAATGACATCATCCTTCAATTCCCATACACAATATATAGGTTTCTTTTTATTATATCCTTTTCAAATCTGTTTCATACTGCTTATTTAATTTCTTTTGTTTAAATTTTTCACATATAAATTTTATAACCAAAAATTTTTACTTAACCCAGTTCCCTGTGGTTATGGACCAATTTTCTGCTACAGAAATTTTCAACTCATTTATACGAGATCTACCAAGGCCAAGATTAATCCAAAAAAGAAGGAATTTACTTACTCTGTTAAATGGAGATGCTTTTTACCCATTATCCACCTGGCCACAAGACATCCAACAATTATTTTGGAAGAAACCCATTGGAGATACCGACACATTTAAGCTGATGCTATTTTTCCTGGGTAATGGCTGTTCAAAGCATCTGATAACAGAATGGATTCTTACGTCTCAACATTGGACCACACTACAAAAAGGAATCAAGAGAACAAGACAAATAAACTTTTTTAATGACAACTTGGACTCTAAAGCTAATATTTGGTTCTATTATGATGTTCATCATACAATTTGGCTATTGCTCAATGGAGAATTCAGAAATACCAATAATCTATAAGTTTTGAATAATGTAGATCCCATATTTTGAGGGCAAAGATACCAATAATCTGTAAATTTAGATTCATATAAATCATATTTTTTACAGAACGAAAAATACTGTAAAAATGTTTTTTTCTTTTCAACAACAAGAAGCTATTAAGTTTTTAAATGATATTTGTAATTTTTATGCAATGTTTTCATCACATTAAATCATTTACACTTACATCTTTGGGTCTCTGTATTTTAATTGTAATTTTTATGTTTCAAATTGATATCCCTTGGGTAAAATTTTGGGCTTCAAACATATACACATCAAATTTTCTAAGTCAATTTGGACAATTTTCATTTTTATTTCCCTCATCCCAAATTTAATCACTAACTTTAATTACTAATTTTAACCTCCCACTTTCTTTTTTAACCACTCCATGCTTATCTCTCCTTTATATTATTCTTCTTCTTATTATTATTATTATTCTTATTATTATTATTATTCTTATCATTATCATTATCATTATCATTATCATTATCATTATCATTATCATTATCATTATCATTATCATTATCATTATCATTATCATTATCATTATCATTATCATTATCATTATCATTATCATTATCATTATCATTATCATTATCATTATCATTATCATTATCATTATCATTATCATTATCATTATCATTATCACTGCCTTGTGGTTGACGTGGCTGTTTTGCAGTTTGTTGGTCCCTCAACGTTAGTGTATTCTTTAACACCTAACAATTTTTGACTAAATTTTATTTCCTGTTATTTTCGATTTTCTGCTTACAACAATTCCTGTACATACATCCACCCCTAGACATAATACCCACTGTTTCAGTGGAGATTTGGAGAACCCTTTTATTAGGGATCCCATACTTTTACACCTGAAATGCCACAAAGTTTGCTAGATATATCTACTGCAATAAATGATTTTTTTTGTACAAACAGTTTATAGTAGTAAAGTTCGCTACACGTGCTCTTAATTCAAGCAAAGGACAACAAATAATTGCATGTAACTGATACTGTGCTACTCATAACAACTGGCTTACCTTTCAGACCCGTCCAAAAACTGTTACTTCAAAACATAACTGAAAAACAAAACCGGACTGAACTGTAATATCTCTGCGTGTTGGCGGCAACTTTACTATTATTAAAAGCAGACAAAACAAGCAAGTCATGTTTTTGTTCCGGCTTTTTGATATCGGCGTTATCTACATTTTGACATTGAGTAGGCCTTACGCCGCTGTAAAACTTAATACTCCTAAGATCGATTGACTGGATATGCCTTACTTAAACTTAAAACAAATCCTTCAGCCAATACTGAAAAACAACAAATACCGTGAATATGGAGATACTCCTCAATAACATGTGATAACACTAATTGTATCTTGTCTCGATTTTGCAAATGTATTCAAATTTCCCAATATTATGTTTGAATGTCCAATGTATATTTACGAATTAATAACCAATATATGTTTCAGTTGGCTGGCAAAATAATTGGCATCGCAAATTATAACTAAAAGAAAAAAACAGCTATAGGTAGAGAAGAAGTAAAGAACTCGCACTCATGCTATATATTAAAAAAGAAAGTGAAATTGACCTTATTCAACAATTAATTGCT
>JAHPZR010051653.1:0-10025 GCA_019787425.1 Platygyra sinensis | reverse complement strand
GTGACCATATGGCTTCTCACCCATCCTAGAATCAGCACTGCACTGAAAACACATCTGTTTCAGAAAGCCGTTCTTAGCTAATTTTTTATTGTTTTATTACTTTATTAGTACATAACATAATCATTATTAACAAGACCTTGTGTTAGACCATTCTCGTCCCCAGAGGCCGCGATCCTTTTGGTCAGTGACGGAGATCGAGACCTCTAGCCCGGTCCAACGACATTCCGGTTTTGAATGGCTTTGTAAACACAATAGATTGAGACCAGAACCAACCAGATTTGTCAGACTTGACTCTGAGCACGCGCAGAGTGACGGTAAGTCCGTGAATCACGGACTTCCGGTGTTGGACCTAGCCAGAGGTCGCGATCTCCATCACTGACCAAAAGGATCGCGGCCTCTGGGGACGAGAATGGTGTTAGACATGCATGTTTTTAGGATTTTTTTTAGTAATAGTAAGAGTTCATAATTAATTGTATTTTCTTAAACATCGTAATACGCAGCTGAAAATGTTACATGTATATTGATATCTGCGTAATAGAAGTTATGGCTGTCATTATCATCATCATCATCATCATCATCATCATCATCATCATTATTATTATTTCGACGATCTTCTACAGATACTGTTATATTTAGTTCTAGTATGTGTTCTTTGCTCTCAACAAATGATTACTTTTCCGTAAACTCATTTTTTACCGACCGTCTTTCCTATTCTGTGGCTAATTTCCTTTTTTTATTTATTAGATACCAGATTATGCTCAAGTGCTGGGAAGAAAATCCAAGTGATCGACCAACGTTTACCAAACTAAAAGATATGATGAAAGAAATTGAGAGAAACCACAGGGTAAGTATGGGTTATAATGGAGATGAGTGAGTATTCAATTTTATTTCACTTGACTATCATGGGTTAAAAGTTATGCTTTATCGTGCTTTTTTCTTTTCGAGTTATTTTTTAATTTTTTTTTTTCGGGAGTCATAGCCAATAATTTCTGAATGAAGAGGTTACTTGTATATGTCATGCAATTTTTGTATGTGACAGCTTAGTGATTACATTAACTGCTTTTCTTTCGCAGACGTACGTCAACCTCAAACAGTATGACAACAGTTTGTACGCTAACGTTGAAGACCTTACAGCTGAATAACTATTTTATCCTCTGACTTTGTAATACGTACATTAATGTTATGTAGATAACTATCATAACATCATTGGTGATCACCCTTCAATCCACCCCTGCTACGAGTTATGCCTCCTCTCCCTTGATATAAGATAATAAAATATCACGGTTGCTCGTTATGCTCTTGCAACTCTACGTGGACAACACTACTTCTACACCAACACGAAAATGGCGGAAGCTGTTAGACTATTTTGGTCTCTCTCGAATCAGACGCGGTGTTCGGATGGCTATTGCTGGTTTTCAGTGTCACGCCATTCGAAGTAGATTTTAATAAAAATAAGAAGCCGTTCAATAGATAGCGTCCAGAAGAATGTAAATATGTAAAGACTCTCGCCAAAATGCAGGTCGCAGCAGTTTTTCTAAAGCAAGATATGCAGAGAAATTTTTTACTCAAATTTATTGAGATTTGTATGAAGACGCCAAGGTGGTGCACATCCAGATGGGCACCAGCATGGCGGCCAGAAAGCAACAGAAACATCTGTCCCTGAGTTTTGATACAAAAACGTGAAATACATTTTATGATACATCTACTGTTCAGATAGCCAAATTTTCCGATATAAGTCACTTTTTTAACCAACATGACAGCTCTCTCGACCGTCATGTAAATACCACGTCGCACGAAAGCTTAGAAATCCAAGCGTTGTCTACCACAAAACCAAGATCCCATTCGGTGCCAACATTTGTATGAATATTAGTTTTCAACTACTCTTATAGATCATGAAAGTAAAATCTCATGAGGATCAATAGTTTTGTAGTCTGAATTCTAGTGGCGTCATGTGCAAACCCCCAATTGGCCCTCAACCACTGAAATTCGACCCCAAAGAGTTGCTAAGGGTGAGTTTCCTCCCCTTGCTCTCCATTAGAAGTCCATACGAACATATAGGGTTCCATATCTCAAAACCGAGATTTTATTACCAAATCTATTATCTCTTTTAAATTATCAGACAGATCAGAGTTCGACAAAGTAATTTCTTCCTGTTGACAAACCACCATTGACACGCGATGATCGAAGAAATCACTTTTGTTCCATAGTTAGTATAGTAGTATGTTTGTTGTAAACATCTTTTGGTGGCTTTTTTAATAACTTTCATAAATTCACATGTTTCAAAAAGTGTTTTTATATTCATCAGTGATATCATATTGAAAAGCACTTATAGTACTTTAAAGTGCACCTAACACCAAATTTTTTTAGCTAAAATAATGAAGCTCATTTTGTGGAGTAATTTGGCGCAGAAAATTTTTGATTTGGTTAAATCCTCGAGTTTTTTTGTCCCGTCAAAGTACGTCCAAATGCCGCCATTTTGGTTCGCGACCGAGTTTAACGGGGCATGGGTCGAGGGCCGGCTGTAACGTAGAATCCAGAACACGATTATTTTGTAGTTCGCATATTTACTTGTTTTTGTGGAAAAGGCTAAGAAAGTAGTTCGGAAAATTGCCAGCCAGGAACATTGTAAGGGATGTAGTCAACAAACTTACAGGAGGTACTACGCTCCATGTCATACCGATTTTATTTAAGGATGATCGACTTGAAGCGAAGAAACGTAGAAAGCGATGGGTCCATTTCGTGATAGCGAAGCGTGCAAAGCATATCATTGTGAGAGCCGTCTAGGAGTTTGTTGATCTGTTCTATGAATTTCAAACCAGATAATGTCGTTTGACGCCTCGATTTTTAGGAAGAGGAGCAGATTTTGCGGAGTCCATGGCTTAAGCAAGACGAATTTGGTAAAATCCTCTTCTCTATCGATTCATGCATCCGCTGTTGGATCTAATCTGAGAAACAGTTGTCAGTCAGCGCAGCCGACAGAGACAGAAGGCAGGAGAATAGTAAGCGAATTTTTTCTGAGCAAATGTTCTCTGCCTTAATATGCTTAAGTTTCCTTCCTTGGTCAATTCTTAATTTGAAAGAGAAATCCGGAAGGGTAATTTTGGCAGAACTCAATTCCTTTCCAAGTCACTCTTCTTTGATTCTCGACAACCTTCAAACTCACTGCAACAAAAACATTAGCTCGTGTTTGGAGTGAAGCGACACTACATTTATTTCCACATTGCACGTAAAGAATACAAACACTGTAGCAAGACGGATAATCAGTTGTTCTATATCATGAACGCATTAGTTAAATAATTATAAGAAAGTGAATGGACTTGAATGTTATTTCATAGGTATATTATGCGAAATAGACAGGATAGAAGGTGCAAAAATATTATAAACACGCGTTACGCGCTATAAATTATCTTTTCACTCTATGACTTCTACATATCTTTGCCCTCGAGTCTGTCCTTCAGAGCTCGTTCGAATTCTTCAGTAGCTTCTACCTCTTGGTATTTGGTTGTCTTTTCTTAGTTGGCCAGAGGCTGGGCGGCTGGGTGCTCAGCGAAAGACTAGCAAATAAATCAGCTTGGTCGTCGTCGAGTGAAGTCCTGCTTCATATCTTCAACGATATAATAAATTTCAGAGTCTTCTGAGTCAACATTCATTTGGGAATCCGACGAGGTAGAAGACATTGTTACTAAAAACAGAAATCTGTTGACTGTGGAGTCCCAGCGAAAAACTTGTGCGGCGAACTGGCGAAATCGCTACTGCACTCATAGAAAATAGAAGACCTAACTGGGACAGCCGAAGCGTTCGTTCTCGATTTGACGTCACAGCTTACACTCTCCCCAAATTCCCCATGCGCGGTCGCGAACCATTGACGGGGCATCAAAATTCGAGGATTTAACCCAATCAAAAAATATTTTCGCCATATTACTCCACAAAATAAGCCTTATTATTTTAGAATGAATATTTAGTCATATCTTCGTTATCTTTTTGTGTTGCTTGAAGAAAAAAAAGATAAGATTCGTTCTAGATTGGGCGTATCGTTTGTGTTCATGGTAACGTATGGTTTTAAATTTGCCTTTAGTTGAACGAATCTTGTACTTTTTAGTGGTTCAAAGTATCATCTAGAGTTTGTGAAAAAAAAAAAAAAAACTCAAATGATAGGTGGCTAATATCGCGCTTTGTTTTCGCGATAATTCACCAATATCTCGGCGATATGTCCTTTGTTTTTTCCTCTGAATACGAAGTACGGCGTTGAGTATTAGAAACGCCGCTATTGCTAGGCTTTTTTGCTTATTTCTATGGAATGTCCTAATCAGTGGCTAATAACAGCTCCCAGCTTAGACGCAATGTGTGAGATCCCTTATAATTCAAAAAGGATATTGCGCAAATTTTTCAGGTAGACATAGCAAACAGAATATGTGACTTTTTATCCAAAAGAAATCCCGAGAGACTGATATTTTTGCAAAGGAATAATTGTTTTCAATAGTTATTTTCTTTGTAATAATCAATAATAATAAGTTAAGAAAAATCAGTGTAATTTTTTTCAAAGAATATTCAGGGAGGACTGCTGGTAGATCATTAATTAAAAGTGTAATTCGTTTTTATAGTTTTAGGGTTCAGAAGTTGTTGTTGTCCATGTTTGTTGTTTTTGTGGCTGATTTTGGTTGCAGCTGGTTATGTTTCCGCGGCGCGAGAGAACTATGACAAAGTACGTCTACTATGGAACAATTCATGAGCGCTGTAAAGTTCTAAAATATTTGGAGTTGTTTTATCTTATACACCCACTTTGATTAAATTGAGAATCCATCGATGGCTAGCTTAGTCATATTAAACTGAGAATCCATCTATGGCTAGCTTACTCCAATTCTTAAGAAGTGTCCTAACCAAAAAATGCAGCAGTTAACAATAGAGTTTTAAGAGTACTCTCTAAAGAATGTAGCCAATTTGCTCAACAAATCAACCACATATTTCCATGCCGTCCACCCTTGCAGAGAAGCGGTAAATCTAGCCTCTAAACCATTAAGCAAGGGATTTACAAAAAGTTCCGTGTCACACTTTAGGAGCTTGGAAAACAACTGTTGGGAGAACAAATTTTGCTGCTCGGAACAAGAAGATGGTTTTGCCTCAGGTCAAAAACAGTTTTGCTTGCAGGACACAAATTTTGCTTCCAGATCATATGTTTCGCAGTTTAGCTACCATGAAGACAATGTCGACAACTTTTCAGTACGTACTGCTCTGCAATGGCGAGCGTACAATTAAGGCCGGCGGCGATGTCGAAGTAGAAGAGCCAGAAGCAAATCTTAGAAATGGGTGTAGAGTTACTCATTGCCTAGCTCATGAAGACTACACAAATCGAAACAAAAAGAGAGTGGTTTACTCTCAAATCAGTGCACAGATGTCAGAGAAATATTCTATTAAAAGGACTAATTACAAAAGCAAGTAAAATATTCTGTGATCATAATTTAAGAGACGAAAATATGCCAAAACTAGTCACCAGCCTTCTTCGGAAGTTGGTATGCGTGACTCTTCGTTTTCGCATAGAATATTTCCTCGTTTATCCACCGGGGCAGCAAATCATTTTGTTCATTTTCCCCTATTGTTCTCTACTGACTTTCCTAACTTATGTCGCAACGTCACGCCACGTCAAACGCGCTCGCTAAGGAAGAAATATTAAGCAAGTATAGAGCCTGGAACTCGCTGCAATCAACTCTCTTTTAACATAACTTCCTTTATTGATTTTCTCCATTTCAACGAAAGAAATAGGAAAAATATGTACGTGAGAAGTTACAAATATTTATACCTTTTCATGAGAGCATAACAGGACCGAGTCAGTTACTGATGAGTGGTTCAATTCATCATGAGGTGTGACTTTTCAACTGAGCACAACCGCTGGTACTGTATTCACACAACTGAACCGTTCGCTCTCCAAACTACAAAAATAGGCGCCTTATTGACGCAGGTGACTACTGCAAAATGAAATTAAAAGTAAAACTGTTCTTTATATATGCAGTTATATATGAAAATAAGAATATATGCAAATGGTTAGATAATGAATGTCGGTGATGAGAGGCATTATTGAGTGCTAATAAGCCATTGTTAAAGAATCCTTGAATTTGCCCAAAAGATGAAAGCAAAATGGTTTTTAATAGGCCATTTTCAATGCCATAAAATCCTAACATAGCTTCGAGGCTGAGTGTAACAAAACAAAATCAATACTGATAAACCAATAATAAATCAATAAACCTTAGTGTGATTTTGTTGGTGTATTCCACCAAGCCCCCACGTCAGAAATTTAAAACATCAAAAATGACCTATTGATACATGTAGGTTTGGCAGTGTAAAAAAAATAACAAACTTAAGTGTAAAATTATCAGCAGTGTATGATATTTGGTGTAGAAAAGTAATCAGTAAACAAACATTATTAGACAATCAAAAACATTGTTTAATATTTTAATGATCTGATGAAACAAAATTTATGGTAAACAACACGAGGAGAAGGGGACAAATCATATAGCAATTCTTGGGTTAATTGAAAGAACCTGTATTATGGCAGAAGTAAAGGTAACTTTTGCAAAACCGTGTTGCTGGCAGCATTACAGGAATACATCAGTCGTCTATCAGCTATTTTAACAGCCAACATATCCAATGATATATCGACTGAGGTACCCTATAAGAAAATCCGATATTCCACTAATATGGCGACCTATGGAAACTACCTCGGACGACCAATAAATCGGCCGATGTATTGTCCAATAAATTGATTGATGTTTTAAAGAATATAGCGATAGTCACTGTTACGTCACCTATTGTCATTAAGGTGCCAATCAGAGGTTTATTGGCTGTCGAAACAATTCTTTTGTTCTGTGGTTGGCAAAAGTTAAATATCAAAAGACTTCAGTGTTTGTAAACAGTGAGTATCGCTATTCTCTACTTGCACAAATCCCATAATACAACTCTTTTACCCCCCAAAAGTTTGCATAGGCATTGTTTTAGATTACTCTTGGGACATGTTCATGTCCCAGGACAAATTGCAAACAATAAGTATGCAAAATTTTTGGGGGGTTAAAGAGGTGCATTATGGTATTGTGCAAGTAGTGAATACTCGGCAAAGTGTCTGTGAAGTATCGGTGAAGTGTCGGTGTACCGCTGACTTTATTGGCTGCTGTAAATATATCTCGGTCACTATATCGACTGAGTATGAATTGTAACACTGGTTGCTAGACGGTTGAGCATCGGTTAAATATCAGTGTTTAGTTTAGTAAACACTCACACAGTTCGTGTCACGTTAATCGATGTGCTGCACCGGCGGTAGCCCTAAGATATCAGCTTACTTTGTATAAATAGCTTAGTTGTGTCTCATTTTTTTAAACGACTAAAATCAGCTACGAAGGCAATGCAAGAGACTACTGCACAATCACAACAAGAAAGTCACTAAACAAGAGCGCGACTTGTGTCGTTTTGAAAACCATACCAGAAAAAAAGAACATGCGCGCATTCAATGTCGCTCGCTCAAGACAACGCTGAACATATATCAAATCAGTAAGGGGGTAAATTTCTAAAGAAACTGTGGTGCTGCGTCGGTAGGAGTATTACAGGATAATTTGGTTTTATCAACTGAGTTGATAATGTGAATTAGCCACCGTAAAGGGATCGAATCTCTTTACGGTGGCTAATTCACAATATCAACTCAGTTGATAAAACTAAATTATCATATATCAAATCACGTCACCAACAACATGTAATTTGCATACCGACAAGCAAACGAACTTCGTTTGAATAGCTTTTTCCTCTCGACTACTTTACTCTCGTTCGAACAGCTAATTCACCTCGACTACTTTACTTGGCGGCGAGTTGGTGGGTGGCGAGATGGTTTCTTGGTGGCGAAACTCCCTGGTGGCGAGATGACCGGATACCGCGATAATGGATTGAGACAATAAAAGCACATACACATACGAAACATATCTACCTCCCCTTTACCAGAAAATCGAAAAGATGTAAATCGAAAGATGTGGAAATTGAAAGATGTGAAAATTGTAGCAGCAGAAATCTCGCTAATAAATTCTGTATCGGTACGCATTAAATGTCTCTAGAGTGTTGACATTGTCGAAGACGAATCCATCACCGGATGTGTGAAAATGCTAAAACTTAAGTTTAAATTTATGTTTGGACGAGAAGGAAAACATCGTTGCTTATATGAAATAAGTGTGTTCTACAGTTTCCGTTAGTTTTAAATATTCTACAAGTTTTAGCAACGATGATTTCTCTTCATCTGCGAGACTGCTAAGAAATGGCATGGTAAAGGTAAAGTCTGCATACGAGCCAAGTGGCCCATCAGGCCGGAGCTTATCCCGGTTTCCTTAGCATGAAGCGACTGAGAGTACTTCTACTCCCCCCTGGATGGGATGCTAGTCCATCGCAGGGTTACCCCCCAGCTTTAAATTCGCCGGTACCCATTTATACACCTGGGTGGAGAGGGGCACTGTGAGAGTAAAGTGTCTTGCCCAAGAACACAACACAATGTCTCCGGCCAGGGCTCGAACCCGGACCGCTCGATCTGGAGACGAGCGCACTAACCATGAGGCCACCGCGCCTCCCAATGAAATGGCATACTAAGTTTAAAATAAGATGTCACAATTATTGATCCAGATTTACTGACTTTCACGTACTGCATTTGAAACAAAAGCAAGAGTTGTGAAAGTCAATCACGATCTCCTACACATCGTTTTACAAGTAAATCAGAGCCAAAACTGGAATTGGAATCCATTGGAATCCACGCGAAAAGACGGTTATAAATGTCATCCTCGTGTTGTTCGTGGCAATATAAGTTTAAATTCTGGTGAAGAAAAGGGCACTTGCACGCAATATCTATTCAATCCCACAACGCACCCAACCCAAAAACAATTTCAATTGATTTCCTGTCATAACGATTCAAATATGTCTTGTGCAAATCAATTCTCCACTGTTCAGTTCATAGGGTACCTGTTAGCATACTTAATATTGTTCTCCCATTCGGCAGCATTATTACCATTTAGGTATACTAGTTTATCTACGTGACCTACATAACACTGATTTCTGCAATAAGTGGATTGGATTACATGTATGTCCCCGAGAGCTTGACAAATCTGTGGGACACTCATCTCAATTTGATTTCAGTTTGACCAAACGCCTAGCGCTCTACTATTCCAGTGAAACGTGGGACCATCATACATCCTGAAAGAAAAAGAAAACTTCATCACCAGCAAGTCTAGATGGTTCGCTGTCTCTAGACTGATTTGAAAGTCGATCTTTTACAATTGAAAGCTTTATGACAGACAGTCTGTCCACAGCAGTTCTACAGCAGTTGATGACTCATTTCCACTACGATCATTTACCATTTCACAGTTATCTGAACTAGTTGTTTCGTGTCTTTCACCAGTACACACAGCTTTCACATTGATGGTTTTTCGATCACCATATCCAACATGGTCGTTCGAGCGGCGCAATTTTGAAACATCGGAGCCCGATAATTCGTGCGAGGAGGGCTTCGTTCACATAACGCAACATTCCTCCAGAAAGGCCCAGTTTTTCCCATACGAGGCTAAAGGTAGTTTTAAAATAATGGAGTATCCACTATCGGCAAGGGTTGTTAAGACTTAAGCCTATGTTTGTTTACATACGCGTCGACAAATTGATACTTAGTATCCTAAATATTCACGATTTATCTCGTCCTAAATCCTAACCCAACCTTTCATCTGATCGGTTGGAAATATGAAAGCTGTGAGAAGTAATTAAATGACAATGCTGTAAAACATTAAATAACTCACCTCAATTTCGAAGGATACCTCCAACGTCGAAGGAGGCAGCAGAGATCTTCGTTTGCTATCAAT
Source organism: Platygyra sinensis (assembly GCA_019787425.1). Taxonomy (NCBI): domain Eukaryota; kingdom Metazoa; phylum Cnidaria; class Anthozoa; order Scleractinia; family Merulinidae; genus Platygyra; species Platygyra sinensis. The sequence goes on along the minus strand of JAHPZR010051653.1, from coordinate 165 downwards.
GACTATCGGCAAACCATCGGTGGTGCGAAGGACTTACGAGAGACCGCAAGATTGATATTTGTTGTGCTGATTGGCTCCGAAGTATGTTCTATTGTTACTTACTTACTTTCGGAAAACTCGGACGATGGCAATAGTGACTGCTGCGCAAGCGCAGTAGTCACAAAA
>JAHPZR010051650.1:0-7500 GCA_019787425.1 Platygyra sinensis | reverse complement strand
ACCTTGTTTTGATAAAGATCTCGTTGTTTTTATAGTGTAAATCAAGTTGTTCTCATGCTAACTAGCTGGCATTTAAATGCGAAAAGCAGAGAGTCTGTATCAACACAAGGTCACCTCCAGCCTCACTTGTATTCATAGGCCAAGCAGCTCTAGTAAGCACACGACTGTAAACTGGCCTATTTTCAAGAGACCATATCGCAGTGAGTTTGCTGCATTTTTGATCAAAACAGGTTTAAAATTATACAGCTTCACTTTTACCCGAAATGCTCGCGGAACATCAAGATGAAGATTTAAGTGAAGCGCTGGTGTGAGAGCAAATTGTAGTTTTTTTTTTAGTGATTATGCGAGGACAAGCCGACAGAATTTGAATTTACAATCTGACATCAAAATCTCCTTTTACAGCTTCGGTGCTCATTTTATAGTAACTTTCAGGAAAACTAGACCATTGTATAAATATATCGCGGTGTTCTAAATCATTGGAAGCCACACTCCTGGTAGTGCTGAAGAGCAGTTTCTGAGCTTTTTATATCTAATGATAAAGTTGATAGCAACATTCCACACTTGTCAACTCGCTAACTGCGAAATATCCTAATATTTATTAAATCTGTAAATTCTGCCTTGCTAGTGTGGGAACCTTCATGTAAGCTTCCAAGCCTAATGGGTTTCTTTATTTGGTTTCCTTGCCACATGACAAATGATAAATAAAAATGAAATAAAATAACACTTAATCGAACGACTCGGAGAACCTTTGCTTGCAGATTCCCTTCCCCCCTCCCCCAATTCCTGAAACCACATTTTTTAATGACCACAACTTTAAATTTTACTCTTATGGTTTTGTGATTTTCCGCAGGTACAAATTTGAAAGTGCAGTCGTTCTTAGAACTTTGCGATCCATTATCAAATCATTGTACCAAGAGCAGGATAGTGACAAGAGCGTGTTTGGTGAACTGTTGTCGCTGGAGACTTTGTATGAAATGGTATTAAGCCATTCTCAGTTTCTAGATGTTATCCTCAGTAGTGATGGAAAGAGCAATACAAAAGGTGGCGGTCTTGTTACCTTTGCTATGTCTTACTTTTGTTGTCAGTTTAACACGAAAGGCTGTGAGAGACTAGGTTATAACGAATTGAGTTTGTGAATCTTTTTAAGAAATTCTGTTAGAATGAGGCCGTCAGGAAGTCTCAATTACCAAAACTGGTGAAGATAGATCGTTTTTGTCATATGAAACACTTTACAATGGAGAGAGCTTCTTTCAAATGTGCCTTCGATTTCATAAAATGTTTTTTAGTTGTAACACCACGTGTTGTTCAGTGTAGGTCCCATTTCATAAAGCTTTTTACCATTTAACGTTATGGCAATATTGTGCAAGCTCGTCAGGGACCGTCCTTCTTATATATCACAGTTTATGTTTCAAGATCTTTGACCATGTTTTATTTACAGAAGCCCTTGCCGAGCTGATGGTTACAGTTGTGGAGTTGAATCCTAACTGCTGCAAGTCGTCACACCTTCCTGTACTGTTTGCTGCTTACTCTGCGTCACTGTCAACCACAGGTGAAAACAATAAATGCAAGGGAATATGAAACAAATATTTCAAATGCACGAGAAAGATCTAAAAGACATGAAATATTTGCAGCTTACTACACGACTTAAAGAGCTGGGAAAAAACCTGAACAAATTCAGGCTTGGATAGGATGAACGGGAAGGAAACGGGAAGCCATGGTCAAGTTGTCAGTTTGTGATATTCTTGTATGTGTTGAAGATATGCTTGTGAATGTATGAAAGATCACGCATTTGAAATGCCGGAGAAAATTTGAAAGACATTAGTGAACATTACTGTTCGGTACACTGCGATAAACAATGTTACTTGGTGTGATCTAAGTAAAAGATCATAGCAAAACTTAAAATAAAATAATGTTGCTACAGGAAACAATCGCACTTCACGCTCCAGGCTAGGTCTGTAGCATCTTTGTTTATGACTTGGATTAAATGCCTGGTTGGAGTCAACTTATTTCCAGGCTAAAAAAAATCGAACATTTATGTCATACTTGTCATTTATGTCATATGTGCAGCATTATAACATAGCGCGGGCTCTGGTCCTACCAAATTCCTGTCGAGCCGTCATGGTAAAAATATCGTTACTTAAAACCTGGCCATAGGATAATGCAATTCAAGGGTTTTCATTGGCTAAGCCATCACGGTATATGAGCAATTGTAATATAGATAAGACCCTGCGCGCACTCTGATTGGTCAAGAAGCCATGTTTTATCAGAGTACAAAACAAAAAAGCGTATTTTATTGTTTTGCGCGCGAAAAATGTATACCATACCGCCTGCGGCTCGTGTTTTCTGCATTTCCCTCGTGTTCTCAAATGCCCGTCGTGTTTTATCACAGTGTAATACTTGGCTTAGGCTTCTTTATTTGTTAATTATACAATGCTCTATAAATGTGATAAACGTGCGCGTAATTTTTGGGGAGTTTTTATTTTTATTTTATTTTACTTTCTATATTTTAGTGGCATTTTTAAGAGAGTCGGCTGCGCCTCGAGAAACTCTTGCTCTTCTCTTATGTCCTCCAAACTTTCCGCGTGCATCTATAACTCGATAGACGCACGCTAAGCATGAACCAATTCTTTATTGCCGTCATTGATTGAGCGTTGTACTGCTTGTCGAGCTACAAACATGTTCTTCCCAACTTGCAAGATCTTGTATCTAAGTTAAAAGTTACCTAGCAGCAGTGTGACATATTGAGTTGTTGTGTTTGGTTTCAGATCAGTCCATTTTATACCTGTTGAGTCTGTACGAGAAAAACCATACATCATTTAAGAATTACAGGTATTGAAAAGACATCAGACACTAATGTTCAGTGCAGCTAACGAGTGTCACAAATGAGCTAGTAAAACGTAATTCTGAGACGACAAGTAGATCTGAAAACGGTACTGTGAGTAAAGGATTTGACCAAAGTGGCAGTATTTTAAAATCAAGAAAACAACAAGAAAAGAAATACTTGTTTTCGTTGATTCTATCAAATAAAACCGGGTCCAAGAATTGAACAGGTAAAATATCTTGCAAACTGAAGTCACTGTAGAAGAGTATGGATCTGCTTAAAGTGAAAGAAATGATCTTCGAATTTTGTTTGCAAGTGCAAAGAAGGCTGAAGAAAAAAAAAATCAATTAGGGCTTCAACGCGTTTAAACGCGTGGCTTCCACGTTACCGTTGTTATGCCACTCTACAGAATGAGCTTTGAAGCAAGACAGGATGTGCATTTGCGGTAAATTGAATAAGTATCGATATTTCATTCATCTTTTCATAGACCTTTTCTCTGGGGGGCACTCGCTGCACACCATCACCAAACCACTAAGAGTCTGGGTCCATCACTATGGCAACAGCCAAGTGTTAGTGAAGTACTAGAACAAATAGATGCCAACAAAATGTATCAGTCAGCGGTGTCATTTCCACAGAGCAGGCTTCTTCAGGTTTGTGCACAGGAAGTTGTACCCGATATATTTGGGTAGGACTAGTGACAGGAATGAATGAATAGTTAAAAGCCATTTCTTGTACTCTTTGTCGCAAAAGTGTTTTGTTTCACGTTAGAGTAGACAACAGACGAAAGTCGTACAGCTAAATCGGCTTAAGTATGGATTCTTTTTCTCCTGTTCGGCTATATTGTATGCTTGTAGCTTGTGTACATCTGACTAATTTTATTCATTAGCACGTATTGCAGACCTATATAGGGTCAGCAGGCCATTTCCGAGTTACCATGTGCCTCAGTTTCAAAACGAGTCCTCGTGCAAAAGTGAATCTGAAAAGCAGTGAAAATGCTTATCAACGAAACGCATTCTCATAACAGCGGTTTCGCATATAGACTCGTTTTGACACCGAGACAAAGGGCAACTCGGAATGGCCTATCGCTCAGTAGGTCAGGCGTTTGCATTACTCAGAATTTTTTAAATTTGCCTCCCGCAGGATTTTCGACGTCTATTGAGACGCCATAAGATTTTAAGCTACCCAAAACCTCACTGTTTATAGATTTTGTTTCTTTTGTTTTGTTAGCCTCAAGTCCAGAATGAGCTTTCTCTTCAGACGCTCAAAGATGTTTACGACCCTTGCTTCCTTTTACCGTTGTTTAGCTGTCTTGTAGCTCCAAGTTAGTAACTTGACTATTGCTGTTGATCAGGCTGCCTTTAGACCCTCAATACTGATGATCTCATTTATATATTTTTTGTTAAAACGTGCCGATTTTTATTTCATTGGATGCCTTTGCGTTTTCTTTGGTTTAGGCGGGTGACAGTTGGCATGCGCAATACAATCCAGTGAATCAGTCAAAACATATGGGTTATTGACCGAACTTTTTCGGTCAAGATGGCTGGATATTGGCCAAGTTGTGTTTTTTAGTCCATAAACTCGCAGTAAAAGAACGAGGCCAGTATCCAGCCATCTTGACTCGGAAAGCTTGGTCAATAAAGGATTTATTGTTTGACTTTTGGGGAAATTTTTCTTGCGGGACACGGCGGGTGGTCCCGCTCGGGTAGCCAATCACAGCGCGCGATTTGATTCATCTTGCCCGCTCACGAAGCTAGCCATACAGTAAAAGAGGTTATGACATGTAGCTGACACAGAGCGCGGGAAAACGCGCGCGAACCACTCATGATTATGTTTTGGTTCAGTTCTGAATGGATGAAAACGTGGTGCGGGTTTGTTTAACGCAGTTCTCAAACGTAGTTGATGCAAAACCAATTACTTTTCGGCATTCAAATGAAAACCGATCTACAGTGGAAGGATCCTCGATTAAGTGGACACTTTATTAGGCGGACATTAAATCTGGTCCCGAACTGAATTGACGTCTTATCTGTACGTCTGGAGTTATGAAAAAGTATTAATGAAACTCGATTTAAAGTTGGGAGTCTAAAAATTAAATGGATAGTCTTTCTGTTTTTTTTTTCACACTCTCTCATCCTTTTTGTTCTTTTTTTTCCTATTTTTGAATCGCTTGTTGTTATGCTTTAGGCTTTAAAGTGTCCTAAAATCAAGTTCTGTAGCTCACTTGGTGCAAATATACGAACTTTAAATGAACACTTCTCTTAAATTCAGTCATGTGTATTTTTACCTTGAGTTCACAACGAACCCTAATTCAGTCGACTTCTACACTAAAATAAATTTTATTTTGGTAATTGCTATTGTTAAAATTACGCGGACAACATGCTAAGGGAAGTTTAATCGCACTACCGCCAGTGATAGACCCTTTGCATAAATGGCGCCTAAATTTGAATAACAATACCAGATACATCCTTAGCCTCACATTCATGTTTCAAGACAAAGGAAATTTAACATGAATGTGAGGCTAAGGATGTATCAAGTATTGTTATTCACATTTAGGCGCCATTTATGCAAAGGGTCTATTGTATAAGCCCAGGAAGATATTTAGATAACAATTGCTTGATTGCAGTATGAATAATCATGTTTTTCTCTGGTTACTAGATTTTCAAGTGGACTGTCGGAAGTTCGTGGAGCGAGGTTGCTTGGGTTTTTCAATAGCTTCGTTGTCCTCACGTGATGCGCAGGTGCGGCAAGCTGGATATCACGTGCTCAGTAGATACATGGTACATCTTGAGGGGGCCAGATTCAAAGAGAGAAAACAGGTCAGTGAAGTTGGTCACTCTATAATGTGCGAGGGAAAGACAGTCAGTCAGTTATAGTCAGTCAGATGGTCAGACAGCCAAATAGCCGGCAGAGCTTGATGGACAGTCAATCAGACAGACAGTCAGACGCAGACGGGGAGATAGACACTCGAAAGAGAAGATGATGGGCCTTCAAGCAGGGTAGCGAGCAGGCTATCGGGGAGGTCTTTTCATCCAAATCTGAGCCTGCAGAAAGAATACTCGATAGTACCCTACATCTCCTCCGTCATATTCCTTGTTTTTTGTCCCGCATTCATTTCAACCTCTGACATTCACTTCTTTACTCTCCAACTGAAAGTTTGATTAGACAAGGAAAGGTTAAGTCGATACTTAAGTTACTTCCAACACACGGATTAAATAGGTATTGACCTTGATCTTTTTTTTTCGTTAGATTTTCCATTTGTTAACGTGTTTGAAGAATAGCATTACAGAAGCGAATTGTCGCATATCTAGGTTAATGGTGTGCTTCATAGCTCGAGTGGCGCTCATTCTACTGAAACCAGGTGAGCGTTGATTTGAAACTTATCAGTACCACTTTTTTATCGTCATGTCGCTAATGGCCTTAATTGTTTTTTTTTAGCTTCTCTTCTGAAAAACAAGATAACCGAATTCCTCTTGCATTTCGTTTTCTCTCCTTAGAACATAATTTCTACATAATGATGAACAGCTTTCTACTTCAGAGACCTGCTTTGAATCTCAGAGATTTACCTCTGTTTTTCACCATGTTCAACAGCAGTTCCATGCAGGTAAAACTTGCACCAATCTAATGGTGGCTTGGATGGTTTTTGGTAATCTGAAGACTGGTTCCACAATCATCGCATTTATCCAATAGGTGTCATATGAAGTAACAGTTTTTTAGAAGCTGCTTTTCCTTTCTGCACGTAGAATTTGGTTATTTTCAGGGGACGGCTACGAAAGAATTGTACGAACATTTATAACGCGCTTACACAACCAATGTTCTGCTCGTTAAACCTCGGTGACACTCTTGAGTCCAGAAGATGAAGCAAATTATTAAACCCAGGTACTCGCCAGGTTTATGGAGGGATTTCTCGCAAAGTAGGCTAATAATTTCGATATTTTATACCGTAATTCAATATCTCGTATTGCCTCGGTTTGTTTTTTAGCACGTCACCGAGCGGTCCTGGATGCTACAGTTGTTGGTTGATGGAATGAAGGACAGTCCAGATTACTATCTGTACAAACGACGTCACGTGATTGAACTAGCGCTGAGTTATCATGACTCACCGGTCAGCGATCATCACTCTCAGGTGAGAACACGTCATGTAGGATTGAATCAAATATAGCCTGGGATTTTTACCAAAGGTGCATTTAAGGGAACAAACTTTGCTTACAAACACTTTTTATCAAAGGTATTAGTTTCTAAAAAAATATTGTGCGAGATCTTGTGCTGCGTCGGCAGGAAAGTGATACAGTCATCTATTTATCAACTTGGCTTTGAGAAAGGTAAATTCAACACAGCCTTCTTGCAGACATCTACTGTTTATTGTAGACGCCTTCACGCAGGTTAATTGACCGCCGTACGCGTAGCGCGTTTATCAAGCTGACGTTTCGAGCGATAGCTCTTTTCCAGAGGACTGTTAGCAAATTCCGATAGCCGTGACAACTCAAACTCCTAGGAGTGACAAAATTCTATTTTCTCCTTCGCATATCAGTTTGGTATGAGGCAGATAGGAAGTGAGAACATAGACAATCATCATCGATTGTTTGTTGTCTTTATGTACCACCTAACGCTCCGAACGAACGATCGTAATATCAATAAGGAGAGTTGCATTAATATGAGACCGAGAAAGTTACCTCATTGTGATT
>JAHPZR010051649.1:97500-156728 GCA_019787425.1 Platygyra sinensis | reverse complement strand
GATTTATACCCTCAATCAACATCTTGATCAATACTCGATCGACATCCCAATTGATTCTCGGTTCACACTTGATCATCAGTCGGTCCTTAGTCAGCTGCGTTTCGGCCGACTAATATTAATCAACCAAGGTGTTGATGGAGTGTTGATCAAGAATCGATCGAGGGTTTTGATCGGGCAGTAGGATGCCTTTGGTACACATGATCAATAGTAATAATAATAATTATTATTATTCATTGTAGTCACCATCTGTCTTCTCATTGGCTAAAAGCCTACAGTTAATTCTAGGAAACAGTGCAACCTACAGATTATTCACTAATCTGTACCTACAGAATGAATAATCTGTAGGTTGCGCCCGCAATGCATGATTTCCAAGAGCAATGTCAAGTTCACCGACAGCGAAATAAGAATTGCTTCCCAATTCGCTCTATCGACCCAGCCAGAAATTGAGAAATACTTGAAAGATTCAATGAAACTTTCTTTCTTACCTCGACCTTGATTATTCCAGATATCACAAAAACCTCATCCAATAATTGTTTATAATTATAATAACAACAACAGTAATAATAAAAATGGTTTGTGTACATTAAGTAGGTGGCTCTTTGCTTCGTAATGAATGAAATAAAGGTTTAAAATTATGTGCTACTCATTGATCAAAATAACCGGGTTTGAATATAATCATGGTTTTCTATATTTATATATAGATGGATGAAACAGTGGCTCAGGTGACTACCCTGAAAGAGGGTCTTCAAAACAACACAGGACAATCAAATGGGGCATTTGTTTCTGATTTGTCCCTAGGAAGAAGAAGGAAGTCACCAACAAATATGGAAAATGGGGAGATGTCAATCAGAACAAAGAGAAGGCGTGTACAAGAAACTTTCCAGGCAGCCATCGAAATAAACGGTGGTACAAAGGAGAATCATCACCCTGCTTTGGATGGCATGGTTGAGACACTGGACACCAAGTTCTCCAAAAAAGTTGTAGCCTCAGCTATTTGTGAGAAACCCGCTTTAGCTAAGACTGTAGCCTCTAAATTTCATAGTGACCAGTGTGCTGCGTATGAAAAAACGAATGAAAACATGCTTAGAAGCGTTGATGTGTATTATGCGATGGGTGTAATGGGGAAGAGAAAGTATATCAAGGTGCGTCAGTCAACTTCATTCAAAAAAGTGGTTTCGAAGTTTAAGAAAAGTACACGAATCAAGGTTGCCAACTGTAAAATACCTGTCATTGTGCCCTATTATAAGCTTGTGCAATTTCTGGAAGGGGTAGACATAGGCAATTTGTACTCTGTGGAGGAAGAATTGTGCAAAGATAGCCAAAACAAGGTTAATGGTTTTTTTCGAGACCTTAAGGAATTTCTTCCAAGGTTAGCAGAATTCTATTTGAAAGTTTATAAACCTGAAGAATTCAACTGGTTTGGAAACCCTTTTACCTTTAAGGTTGCCATAGGTGGAGACGGCGCTCCCTTTGGCAAGTATAATCAATCATGTGCTTGGCTGGTTAGCTTTTTAAATGTGGGAAAGAGGTTTCTGAGCAATGAAGACAATTTTTTGATATTTGGAGCCAACTGCTCTGAGAGCTGTGAAGCAGTTAAAAAGTATGTGGCCAAACTTGTCAGTGACATCAAATACTTGGAGGGTAGGGCTTTCAAGGTAAATGGGAGAGACATTAAATTTGAAGTGTCTGAACTGCCAAATGATATGAAAATGCTCTGCTTTTTAGGTGGGGAACTAAGTAATAGTGCAAAGTACTTTGCCTCATTTGCAAATGTTTCCTATGACAACATGAATTCACTGAAGTTCACATTTGGCCTGTCAGAGGCCAATGAGTGGAGACCATGGGATTATGAAACACGAGTAAAGGTTGTCAAGCAGGTTGAAAAACTGAAAGAAAAATTAAGCAAATCAAAGTTAACTGAAAGCACAAAGAGAAGCAAAATAACCTCTTTTATTGCTGAGAAGAAGTCAAGACAGGAATTTAGCCCAAGAATTGGCAAATTGATCAACAAAGCACATGTTGAACCTTTACACTTGAAAAACAATGCATGTGCTCTTATGTTTAAACATGTTTTACTGTTTTCAATACAAAGGTCTGAACTAAGCCAAAGCATTAATGAATTTTCTAAGGTTAGTAACCTTTCTCCATTTGCCAGGCTAATTTCTAGCCTAAAATGTCAGTGCAACATGTCCCGTCTAGTTAAGAAAATCATGCGGTGGTTTGATGAAAGCAAGGGAAATGCAAAATCCTTTGACTACAGGTTTACTGGGCAAGAATCACGCAGGTTTCTCCATAACTTTATGTATATGATATCAGCAATTGAAGGAGCAAATGATTCAAGACAAGTCAGTATGAAACTGCACATTTTTGCATTTGCAATCTTGTCTCTACGAAATGCCATTTCCCTGTACAGCAGGTTCAGTATTGATGAAGCACAAATAAATGCACTTGACAGAGAATGTAGCAACTTTTTCATTTGCTGTGCATTATATCTTGAGGTAAACCCAACAGTATGGACAATTGGTAATGTAGTACCTGTTCACACAAGAGATATTTTCCAGAAGTATGGGAAGGGTTTGCTCATAAATTCCATGGAGGGAAGGGAAGCAAAGCATCTGGCTATCTCAAGATATGCGACAAATTCCACCAACATCACTCGCTGGAAGTCAGTATTTCGTCACGAGTTTGTCTCACTCATCTGGTTACGAGAAAGGGGATGTAATCTTTCAAACAGTAAAAAGTGCACAGAAACATATATTCCTAAACGTGTTTCAGATGTTGCTTATTGTTATTGTGGGCTAATGCTCACAGATGGGAAAGAGTGTAAATACTGTAAACATCAATACAGGATGCAAATTGTCAACAGTATTCAGCAAAAGAAGGTCACTTTCAGGGTTTAAATGGTTTATAACCATATATTCAACATGTTATGGTGATACAAACGTGAGGGCTAATGCTCATCAAACTAAAACATATTCATACTCTCACATGGAAGGTCACTCAAAATTCCAAGCGTGAAGGGAGTCAAGGGCAGAATTTAAAACTTTCTAGAAAAAAAATTCCAAGAAGGTGGGGCTGCAAACCCCCAAAAAGAAAAACACTTCCATGGCATGGGGAGTATGGATATGGAAATGGGAGATCACACAATACAGTTTACAAGTTGTCAACATTTTTCAACTAAACAAGCTCATTCTTAAGGTTACATGCAAATATTTATGGTTTGCTGTTTTCTTGTAACTTTGAACAGTTTGATACTTATTTGTCTATAGTACTTATTTGTACAATACAGAATACAAATAATTTGTAAACGGTTTTCAACACAATCTCATGTTTAAGAAGATTTAAATGTTCATATAATAATTGGGATGTTTAACATATTTATTATATTTTTAAAATACAGAATACAAATTGTAGACAGTTTTCAACAAGATTAAGGCCTGGTTTAAATGTTGCATTTTACATGCGCCGAATCGAATTGCCAAGTTAAATGCATGTAAAATGCGACGTCTAAATCAATTAAATGCGGCAGATTTCAATTCGATGCGAGTCAGTCGAATATTCGACTGATCCAGTCGAATATATGACTGAAGTTCGGTAGTTGATTTAAATGCCACATTTTACAAATGCCGAATCCAATTGAAATTATGTAAATAATTTATGTTTGCTCGAATGGGAATTTAAAACACTTCGCTCACGCTCAGCTATTTTATTCGGCAAAACAATGCGACGTTTAAATCAAATCAGCCGAACATGTTAATATGAGTCAACTAAAATTAGTATTTAATTCGGTGCATGTAAAGTGCGACGTTTAAACCAGGCCTTAAATGTATATAGAATTATTAAGATCGATGTTTCTCTTATTTATTGTATTTATACAACACAGAATACAAATAATTATTGTAAACAGTTTTCAGCACAAACTCATGTTCAAGATTTAAATGTTTATAGTTCCCTGTTTACTTGCAACTTTGAACAAAGGAATAAAAAGTGCTGTGTTATGAAAATATAACTGTCTGTCACATGGTAATCAGACAGGGTTCGTACGTGTCCTGGAAAACCTGGAAAGTCCTGGAATTTTATTATGGCATTTTCCAGGACTGGAAAGTCCTGGGAAAAGGCCACTGGTCCTGGAAAGTTCTGGAAATCTTTTAAACTCAGCTAAAAATGTGAAGTGTAGGGAAGACGGTAAGCAGAATTAATATTGAGATTTTGGGAGTGTAACGGTTAATGTGAATTTTAGAGCCCGTGGAAAATCAATTTGAGTCCTGGAAAAGTCCTGGAAATTTGTTTGTGGAAAAGGGTACGAACCCTGATCAGACTACAGTACCTATTTAAGTATGTAGTGGGAATCCACTGGCATTCCAGACTCCAAAATTGAATTCCATTGTAAATTTTCCTTGCTTGTACTTATAGATCAGTACAAAGTTCTTCTCCATGTTTACAATCAACTTTGCCTTGCCACTTCTACTTCCCTTAAGAGTATGAGTAAAATATTTCTGCACTCTTACTTCCCTGTACCCAGTAAGAATGGAAAACAACATAACAACACTCTTTCTTGATGTCAGTGAGATCACTGCGCCTTTTCCATTCCCTGCGATATAGCAATTTGGTTCCTTGAACTGATCCAAACTACTGGATTTGATAGCAGACTGGAGAGCTATGAACACATCAACAGGAATGTCTCTCTTACACTCTCCAAAATAAGGATTTCTAATTTTCGCTCGTCCACCAATTTTCCGATAAAGCATTTCCAACCACAATCGGCTTTCACTGCACAGAATTGATCCACAATTTATCGTTGTTTCAAGGACCCTTTTCATTGCATTACCATAAGGTGTTGAACATAGGGTAAAGCATGCCAAACCGAATCGAAGTGTAGATATTTTGAAAGTGTGTTCATCAAATTCTGGTTGTATTTCAGCAGCAAATTCAGCCAGTTCCTCTAATTTCTCCTTCATTACTTCTTCAAAGCCATCCGATTCTTCGTATTCCCCGTCTTCATCCAAATTATCGTCAGTTGTGTCTTCAAGCACAAGATCACGAACCTCTTCCACAGTAAAATACTTAGCCGCCATTTTGTTTTTTCAAAACTCACGCGAAAATTTTTTCACTTCTCCGCTGACCGCAACTTTGAATCTCGTGGCACTATTGACATCCTCGTTTGCCCGACGTGACTGTTTTTTAATTAGAACTTAGAAAATCTCTTGGTTTGTCCGAACGAACTCAAGCAACCCGCGATCTGATTTGACACGACATTTTGACATTTCATTTTGTTTTGTTTCATTTTGTTATGACTTGGGTTTTCAGTGCAGCGAACAATCCGTATCGCTGATTTGACACGAATGGTGTTCCATTCAGCGTCATATAGTTTGCAAACGCTGCTGATCTCTCATTTCTTACCCATTGTGGATTTAACTGAAAAACTCTAACTCAATATTTATCTGCTCACTGTCAGTAATGGCTTTAAAAAAAAACAAAAGTGTCAGAATTAATATTCTGACGGAGCTCCCTCTATAGATTGCATTTCGCAATGTCAGAAATTACCAATTATCAATTGCCTCTATAAATCACAAATGAAACAAGGTTTGGACAGCTCAACTGTTTTCTAATTATAACTTAGAATATCTCTTGGTTTGTCCCAACGAGCTCGAGCAACCCATTAAGTTCATTAATTAAGTTCATTTATTTACACTTATTCAGTTACAATATAACAACAATAAAGAATAAAAAAGAAGTAAAAAACAGAGCTGATTATACATTGAGCTAAACATAACAAAGGGAAGAGTGTGTAGCAGCCAAAGGAGCAGAGCTTTCGAGTTGGCTGCTACCACAGGACAATATAAGTGGGTGGAGGTTATACAGAACTTATAAAAAAAAACTAATTATATAAAGCTCTGGCTAGACTACATTGAAGAAGAGGAGTATATATGAGTAACAATAGTTATTAAAATTAAATAATTAAACCATAACGAACTCAAGCAAGCCTCGATCTGATTTGACACGACATTTCTACATTTCATTTTGTTTTGTTCTTTTTTGACTTGGATTTTCAGTGCAGCGAACAATCCGTATCGCTGATTTGACACAAATGGTGTTCCATTCAGCGTCATATAGGTTTGAGAAAACATTGCGGCATGTAAATTAGAAAAAAAAGCATCACAAATATATGGGTATTGCCCGTCTATATAGCTTTCAATGCAACGGATAAAGTTAACAGACGACCCAGTTATAACGACTCTAAATTTAGAAAAAGATTGGGGCGCGCACGAGTTTCGATGCAATTCTAGACAGAAACAGCTGATCGCAGTTGTTGATAAATCTCTTTCTTGGGACTCCTAAGCTCATAGCTGCCTTCGCCTCGATTATAGCTGACGTCTAGTGGGTAAATCAGACTCGAAATCTTTTCTTCCCAGGCCGAATGGCCAACCTGAAACTTGTAGTGGTTTGGCTTTCCTTCTACCTGTTGAAGCCATGCCAAGCGAACGGTCTGACCGTCTGAACTGTACTTTAAAACCTTAGCCAAGAAAATCTCGGGCGATGTAGCGCGTGCGTCAGCGGGGATAAGCGCACAGATTTCTCCAGGAGCGGGTGGGTAACTTTCATCCTCTGATAAATCTTCCTCTTCATCGTCAGCATTATAAGATGTACCTGGAGCGTCATCAACGATGGCGTTAACTGCTGATTGATTAAGGTAGTGCAAAGCGCGTTTCGTTCTTTCGTGCTGACTCCTTTGGTCGTATACCTGTATTTGAGTGCGCAAACTGTGCTTGCAGACGCGAGCTAAGCTCTCTCCAACTGTACATCGGAACTATCTTTGCTAGACCTAAAGTTTTCCACCAAGGCGTGTGGCATCTCGTTCATTGTGCAATAAAAGCCGAGATTCTCCCGAAAGATTTTGGCCAAGTAACTGGAGAAAGAGCCCGGCGACTTAAATGGTGAACCTCATTTGTTAACAAAGAAAAAGTCGTGTATACAGCCGCGTGGTATGAGCTTTGGTCGCGAGCGTTCCACATAGCGCTTAACATGAAAATCTACGAAATCAAATTCGCTCACCTCTATGACATTCGGACCGTATCTTTTTACGGTTTTGAAACCTTTCTCGACAAGACGGGTGACGCCGCTTTTTGCAAAGACCATAAAGTTCTCTCCATTCGGTAATTTTCTGATGAGGTCGTCAACTTCGTTCTCTGGGATATCTCTAATGATGCGCAGGGTTCTGAACTCCTTAGCACGGCCTGGGTTTATCGCAAAGAGTAGCGGTAGTGTGAAATTCATGTGCAGTCGTGCCTTCTGCTGGAGATCGTCAATTTCGTCTTCGAACTGTTGATGAAGGGAATGGGTTAATTCTTGGAGCTGAGGTCAGAAAAGCCGTCTCTTCTCAGGTCCTTTAGTAGATTCCAAAACAGCGTGTTCTCGCATAAGTTGGTTCTGAAGGGCGCGGAGATCAGATATGCTCTCCACTGCGTCATAATTATTGCGACTCTCGTTGGCACGCAGGAATTTTGCAGCCCTTACAAAGCACATTACATAATTAGCAGCAGTGTTGTTTTTCACGCGCCGACTTTGCTTTATGTGCTTGATGAAGGATTCCACGATATTCATATCTTCCACCAATTCCAATCGAATGTCTCGCTTTAACGTGCACGAACAATAAGTTAAAAGATCACTAAACGTTCCAAAGTCTTCGCCCACGTCACGTCGGATATTTTCGACTGTCTGCGCTTAGAATTGAAGTCTGATTGAAAGAATTCTTTCATCTCACTTAAGCGTTTAACGGCGCTATGGAACGAATCTATATCTAGATTTTTTTTTCTAAAGAGCTCAACAATATCATCATCTTGTTCGCGATCGCTTTCTTCCCCGGATGACGACTCGCTGGCCGAGAAATCACTGAGCTCGGTTTCCGAATCCGAGGAAATCTGCCTATC
The DNA here is from genome assembly GCA_019787425.1 of Platygyra sinensis. NCBI lineage: Eukaryota > Metazoa > Cnidaria > Anthozoa > Scleractinia > Merulinidae > Platygyra > Platygyra sinensis. Next base: position 148,800 of record JAHPZR010051649.1, on the reverse strand, counting down.
GACTATTTCTATTTGTTCCTGCGAGTCTGAAAACCCAGTCAACGGCTTTTCAACGGCTAAACGTTCCGGACAAGCATTCAAGAGATTTTCTACTAAGAAACTGCTACTTAAGCCCTGTTTTTTTGGAGGCATAGTGTCTTGTACCTCATCCCTTAAAAAAACTTCCTCTCCAGACTGCTCTATCCACTGTGTGTAGTTACTATCATTAACACTAGCATTAGTTAAGAGAGGTCCAGAAATTTTTCTAGAGTCTTCTCTTCTTTCTTCGCGTGAATCTTGGTAAGCCTCGAGAATCGCAACTTCTCGCTTGGAAATTAGTGACAGCACCTTGTAACAAGCTAAGTAAGGCCTGGCAGTTCTCAGCTTGTCGAGAATTTCTTGAGGCGCCTTAACTAGCTTAAGACTGAGATTTCTCATCCTACTTTTAATGGTAGCTCTTGGAATGTGAGGAAAGAGTTTATCACAGACCTCAACGAAGACAAAGTAGAGACTTCCATGACATGATACTGGTTCAATTTTATGCCGTTGGGGAGCGAGCATTTAGACTGCAGGGACACTCAATTTTCCCGTGGGGCAATCCTCAGGGGTTGGTTACCCTGACTCATGTTTTATCCCTGACGAGAATAGTCAAGCGCCACGCCTAAGTAAGTCTTTAATTCCATGTTGAGCATTGAATGTGTTATGTTAAGTTTGCCATCACATCTTGAAGGTTTCATGAGATTACCACTCTCACTCGTAGTTGCCAGGCTTTGCATTCAAGTTGTTACTGATGAGGTTATCCTAGTCCCCCCAAATCCCTTTTTTTTTTGTATTTCTTTGTATTTCTTTGTATTTCTTTCGATAAACACAACTTGTCCTGACTACTTTGTTCATCAACGACAGCTTACTTGGTTTTTCTTCTTCCTTTGTATTTTTTAGATAAATATAAACACAACTTCTCATGACTGCTTTTTGTACTGCGGTTGTAGACGAAAGCGAAGAGTGATCATCGCAGTAAATTTCCAATTTAAGCAATTTTTTTCAGGCTTCTTCTTTCCAATTGCTTAAATTGGAAATTTACTGCGATGATCACTCTTCACTTTCGTCTACAACCGCAGTACAAATATGAATTATTTCATATATATTTCACATCACTTCACTGCACGGGAAAATATGAACTCAATAAATTGACCTCGCTCCCACTGTGTGGCTTCATAGCTCAGTTGGTAGAGCATCGCACCGGTATTCGTGGAGGTCACAGGTTCGAATCCCGTTGAAGCCCTGATTTTTTTTTTCAGGCTTCTTCTTTCCAATTGCTTAAATTGGAAATTTACTGCGATGATCACTCTTCACATGTATCTACAACCGCAGTACAAATATGAATTATTTCATATATACTTCACATCACTTCACTACACGGGAAAATATGAACTCAATAAATTGACCTCGCTCCCAACGTGTGGCTTCATAGCTCAGTTGGTAGAGCAGCGCACCGGTATCGCGGAGGTCACGGGTTCGAATCCTGTTGAAGCCCTGATTTTTTTCAGGCTTCTTCTTTCCAATTGCTTAAATTGGAAAATTTACTGCGATGATCACTCTTCACATGTATCTACAACCGCAGTACAAATATGAATTATTTCATATATACTTCACATCACTTCACTACACGGGAAAATATGAACTCAATAAATTGACCTCGCTCCCAACGTGTGGCTTCATAGCTCAGTTGGTAAAGCATCGCACCGGTATCGCGGAGGTCACGGGTTCGAATCCCGTTGAAGCCCTGATTTTTTTCAGGCTTCTTCTTTCCAATTGCTTAAATTGGAAAATTTACTGCGATGATCACTCTTCACATGTATCTACAACCGCAGTACAAATATGAATTATTTCATATATACTTCACATCACTTCACTACACGGGAAAATATGAACTCAATAAATTGACCTCGCTCCCAACGTGTGGCTTCATAGCTCAGTTGGTAAAGCATCGCACCGGTATCGCGGAGGTCACGGGTTCGAATCCCGTTGAAGCCCTGATTTTTTTCAGGCTTCTTCTTTCCAATTGCTTAAATTGAAAAATTTACTGCGATGATCACTCTTCACATGTATCTACAACCGCAGTACAAATATGAATTATTTCATATATACTTCACATCACTTCACTACACGGGAAAATATGAACTCAATAAATTGACCTCGCTCCCAACGTGTGGCTTCATAGCTCAGTTGGTAGAGCATCGCACCGGTATCGCGGAGGTCACGGGTTCGAATCCCGTTGAAGCCCTGATTTTTTTTTCAGGCTTCTTCTTTCCAGTTGCTTAAATTGGAAAATTTACTGCGATGATCACTCTTCACATGTACAAAGTAGTTTTTGCTGTGTGATTGCTGAAGATACTGATGCAACATTGGAAACGTTTCGCCACGAGATGGAAGCACAAGTCGATGATCTTCTCTGTTTTCCTTTCAAGTTTACACGATTGGTAAACGGCAAGTGTGTCATTGTGGGGACTAAACAAGAAGCAGTTATCAAATTGAAGAATCCGTCATCCACGCTGAGCCCAGCACCTCTCAAGATGCAGACAGAGCGGAGAAAGAGGATTTCGTCCCACCACCGACTAAAAAGCCCAAGATCTCGCAACAGCCGACATTGTTTGATTTACTTTCCCCTGGCCGATCCGAGGCTAAGCAAAAACAACCTTATTCAGCAGCAAGAGCAAGGAAGATTAAAATCTATAGCCATTCAGAAATTGTCAACAGTTCAGGCATGACCAAGGTTTATAGAGAGTTTTGGAACGCCAAAGGAGAAGAACTTTGTGGAAGCAGTGCGCTGAGCAACTATAAACCTGGGGAAATTCAAGGGGCGATAAATGTTGCTTGGACACTGGAAAAATCTCAGCTAATCAAGGATGAGGTGCACAAGATCAATGATGAAATAAACCAAAAATGTCCAGATCATTTGCTGAAGAAATTTCAATTATCCAGAGCTACTTTAGAGAAGAACATTACGCGAGTGGAGAAAGGTGAGACTTCTCTACAGAAACTCCAGCAAGAACTAACAGCTGCAAGAATGGAGTTAATTGACAGCAAAAACAAGTCTGAACGCCAAGCTGCTATGACTAAAGTAGAGGAGACCGAGAAACAATTAGATTCCCAGCTGGCTGAGCTAAAAAGAGCGCAGGATTCACTAAGGAAGGCAATCGATGCGAGACAAAAACTACTTAAAACACTGGATGCTAATAGAAGTGGCACTTCTTCAAATTCTAGTGGTTCAGAAGACGAAAACAGCCGTCTGGAAAGCGCTTCTTCAGGAGACGAAAAATAAAGTCAGAAATAGAACGTCGAACTCTTCCTCGAGAAAAGAACAATTTCCTTAATAGTTACAGTTTTTGTTGTAAACACGAATATTTTACGCAGAATGTTTCGTCGTGTCACGCAATCCTTACATGGTCTGTTAAATCAAGAATATCGTATGGCAATAAAATCATGCACTGTAAAATTATTGTGAAAATTTCAACTGGTTATTCGTCTCATATTAAAAACAAATCAAGCGAACAAGAAGCCAAGCGAGTGAAAATGAAGAGCCAGTGAAAGTGCGCAAAAGCGAAGAGAGAAATTACCCACTTCAGCTCAAACTCATTTCCGCGCGTTCGCTCAATACGGCCAATCTTAGGGGACTGGGAACAAAATTTTTCTAGTCGGCCATTTTGTTTTACTCGACATTGAACGTGCTGCTCAGAGGTGTGCCTCAGTGGTGTATGTGTCATCTGGCGATGGAATAATAATAGGAAATATATGACAAGGAATCCTACGTCTATTTCTACGGATAGAACTTTTCGTTTTTCTTGGTTACCTGAATCAATTGGAAAAATACGTAAGTGTTTATTCAATTGCATTTCAAACCCTCTGGAAAGAAAAACTCTTTATGTACCCCCCTCCCCTTCGGAAATTTGTCTCTTTTAGACCCCCCTACCCCTAGGAAATTCCGTGACCCTCCGTGGGGGGGGGTATGGATATTTTCTGGAACCACACAATGCTAATTTATGGATGGCATCATTTACTCTGAATGATGGTACTGCTTACAAAAATCCAACACCTAAGCTGTTCTATTTTAATCACTGTGTGGCTATTTTATGAAAGGGCCATGGTACAGACGGTACAATTGAATATCCTTTGATGGCCTACATGTATGTAATTTGGTAATGTAAAAAGATGTTCAGACTTCACTTTCACTTTGCTGGAAATCAAACTCGGCACTGTAAAATGCAGACAATATGGGCTGCAGACCAGGGTGAAATGTAGACTGAGATAAAAATGCAGACTGCAGAATACAGAGTTCAAAAGCACATATTGTGTTACAATAATAATAATAATAATAATAATAATAATAATAATAATAATAGTATCACTGATCTTGCCACCAATTGCCACCATATGTGAGCCCCGCATCAAAACGCTCCCGAACATTTGGCATTTCTCTTCTGTCAATCACCCATTCCTTATATGGTGTTATACACATAGGGATGCCCCTATTGTTTTCAACATATAATGGCCACTACCTTTGTTCCACATGGTAACCTGTGATTCTTTAAGTTTTCCTTGGCAAGTGGTGTTTCACTCGTGCAGGAGTTTAGTGTGAGCTTTATAGCAAGATTTCTGCATATGGGGAAGACATCTGCAAAGAAAATTTCAAGAATCAGAAATACTGTACCTCCATGGTTGATTAGCCATCACGGACAGGAAAAGCAAGACAAATGGACGATTGGTGAAAAAAGAAGTACAAGAAACCATGTGGAATGAACTGGCTACACAGTGGCTGCATCATTTTTGAAAACAAAACTGGCATTCCTATAACACCACATAAGGAACATATGATTGTGGAAGTGAATTGCCAAATGCTAGCCAGAGTTTTGATTCAGGGATCGTATATTAACAAAACTGGTGGTATTACATCATTATTCAGGATAAATGTAGTGAAAGACTGCACTCCAGTCAGCCTGAATCACGCTCTTGTTAGACTCAATAGCCTAAATAATGCTCCAGTTACCCTGTTAAGGTTAGGTCTCAAAAGTCTGCAATGTCCACAGTGAAACCCAAAAGCTATGGAGACAAATAGCAAATGTCCATCGTTCGCGAAGGGTGCATTGCCTTGTTTCCCATGTGATTGTTGGATTTCCAAATAGCAGACACATGTATGCATTGCGTACCTAATTTTATCTTTTGGTCTGCACTCTGCTGACCGAATAAAAAAATCTAGTGTAAAATGAGCTTACTTACACTGTGAAACTGTAATCAGCCCTAGAGGTTGCCACTATCAACAATGAAAAATTAGAAAAAGAATTATCAGATCGCTCACCTCCAAGAAAGTACATGGAATTCGCTTGGGTAACTTCGTTCCACCAAATAGTCACTTCGTTCTAAGTATACGCCTTGCTTGTGATCTGACATGTTTCAAACTAAGCATGAACTTTTCCAATACCTAATTCTGAGGAAAAATTGCTTGAGATCTAAAAACTCTGTTCAAAATGGCTAAATCCGAACTCACCATAAAATGCCGAATTAATGTCCCATTCCCAGTGCCCCTCCTCGGCCCCTCTCAAGTGGGGAGAATACGCTGAGTGCAGGCGCAGGACTACATGGGACAGAAACGCGAGAGGACTGAGATAAGTTTTTATATTGATTGGATGAAAAATCTAAGCATTTAAACTGAAGTGTTACTAAAAGAAGATATGCCCAGTTTAACCTTGGATACGGGGCTGTGCCTGCTGTCCTAGTGAAAACCCTAGTTGACAAGGAACAGCATGTTTTGTTCAAATTAGCACAACTTTTATCCTACCTGACGACACTTGACAAACTCCGAGCCACTTGCCATGCCAGACGCCGGCAAACCATCTCCAGCGAGAAAAGTTGCCTGATTTCAATGCCTTTCCTGTTAATCTACACTGACATCAGGGCAGTGAAGTCTTTCCCACTTGTTCAATCCTGTTGGTAAATTCTCTAGATATACGCTACGTACCATCACAAATTGAAACTCTGCTGATCAGCAATCCTATAGAAAAAAGTCATACAAGTTGGCATGGCACATGTGGGGCCACACACACGAGGAATGTGGTTTAAAATACAGAAAAACCCAAACTCTCTAATATCTTCCCACAGCTTGATTTATTTAGTGCATAAAATTCAGCCCAATAGCTCTATTGCAGCTTTTGACTGAATGGTTAGCTTTTCTCATTTGCATTAAAAAATCTAACCAAACGCGAGTGCCCTGCAATTCCGGACCAACACTACATATATTTTATTAGACGTTTTTGTTGTGTAGTATCGCTGAGTATTTTTATGAGTTGTGCCATATTTTGGCGAGCCCGTAGCGCAAGTCAAAATACAAACAACGAGTAAAAATTCTCAGCGATGCTGCACAACAAAACGTCTAATAAGAGATTTATTATCCAACACGCCAAATTGGTATGTTTGTGCAAGCGAATTTCGTGGATATGAAACGGGGAATGCTGATAGAAGTATGCGAAGCGGAACAAAGTTGGCGTGGGAAATCCAGCTAACTGATTGGTCAATGGCAAGAAACCTGTCTAACCGGTCCTCTGGAGTACAAATACCGCATATTTGTACTCATCTTAAGCCTTATTTGTACTCTGCGAAGTGCAGCTGGATAATGAATCTGATTGTTCACTGATCTGCCTCTCATGTTAGATTATTTTATTTGTTAAGAAGTTGAGCTCCACCTTTAGGCTTGGCTAAATCTATATATTAGCCATTAGTTTTGGAGCTTTTCACTGTAATTTCATAGGCCATGAAAACAAAGCCCCGTGAAAATCATGTGAAAATGGTATCCTGGAATGACCATGAAAATATTATCCTTTTCTTCCTGAAAAGTCATGGTCATTTCATAGCAATGTAAAACCTGTTAATATTGACTTGTAGCACAATCATGGTACCCATTTGTGTAACATAGGGCATTTTTATGAAAATGCGGCAAGTGTGCCAAAAATATTATTGTTTGCTAGATATAAGCTAGTTCCCATCATAAAAGCGATTTTAGTGAGTTTTGCGATGCTTATAAGGTTTCTAAAGCGAAGTTATTAAATACCCACAGTCCTTTGTGGGCATGGCATTTGACTCTCACATGATTTCACTGGCTATAATGACTAAAATACAATATATAAATATATTTTTGAACACTATGTAGATTTACAAAGAGGCAATACTTTCTTCTTCGACATCCATAGGGACTTTGTAAATGTTGTTTCTCTTTCTCTTTAATTCTCCATGCACATGTCGCACAGTGCCGGCAAGAACAAATGCACTTTTTTTTTTGACAAGTTTGTATGTCATGTCAATAATATTGTCCTTGATGAAAAAGTTGCCTCTTAACCCAGCTGATCCTCTGGGAAAAGTGCAGCCATAGTCATCTGTGGTTGCCTCCTCCAGTGCCTCCAACCCATTGCTTGTGACTTTTAATAGGTAGTATTCAAAGTCAGGATCATCTGCTGCTGCTGCAATGGCAACTACACTACCTTTAGCAGCCAGATCTGCAATTCTGACTGTAATGTCACCAAGGGTTGCTTCAGTCTCCTCAGCAGGTTCCCTGGTTGTAGCAACAGATGACTCTCTTTCTAGTCTGACCTCCTTCCAGTTGCCCATTCACTCCTTGTTACTGCAGTTCCCCTCATCACCACTGATGCAGTCAATGCAGTAACAAGTGTGGTTCTTGACACAATGTAGCTTTCGGATGGCTTTGAGTGTTTTAAAAGTTCTTTCTGGCCTTCATCTTACCACAGCGTCTTCACCTTCTGTAGGCACATAAAAGAAGACCCTCTGAGCAAGTCCCACGGCTTTGGTTTGTGAAGCAAATGAAGATGCTGATGGAGTGGAAAAGTTCTCAGTAAGGAAGTCGGTCATGTCCTTGGCATTCCTGATCACTGTTTTTCTCAGCACTGCCTGACTCACCTTCTTTTTGACATTATCTCCAGCAGCATCCTGTTCACCTTTGGCATGTGAGGTCTCAAAGTAACTTCTCTGAATTTGGAACCCATAGTCGAAAAGACAACACGAAAGATCTCCAATACAATGGTGTGATTTGTACTGGGCGGCACACCCATCTGTGAACTCGTGTAGTTTGTTGACCTTAATGTGCAGCTGCTCTTCCAGGTAACCCTTCACCAGTTCCTGCACCTTGTGCACTGAGTGGAAGTCTTGGACTTCATCATTGGAGATCACAAACAGGTGCTACTTTATGATCTGTGGATCACCTTTTGTGCTTGTCTTGCCATCTACAAATTCCACTGCATGACGATACAGGATGGTGATGTGGAGGGAGACTTTAGCCACATCAAAGTACTCAGACTGGAACTTGTCTGCAGCTGTATCCTTCCAAATAGTCGTGGACACAAACTGCTTCATTGAGTGGAAGGTGTTCAATTAGGCTGTCCATTTGGTCTCTCTGCCACTTTGCCATAAACGAATGGTACGAATATTCTTTCAGGAGGACTGCAAAATATTGAAACAATTCACCTGCTGGTGTTTGCTTTGTGATCAGAGCAATTTTTTTCTTTTCTTGACCATTTACCAAAAACTTTCCAGTTCCCACATAGGCATAGTGTTTCCAAATCACTTGTTCCTCTGTGCCTTAGGAGAGCTCTTCTGTTAGCAGTAAACTTGTCCACACCACATTGGTCACAATCCCTATTAAGGCATTTCAGTTTGTGATAGGGTTGGTCATTTGGTTTTTCACACAAAATAAGATCAGCGGCTTCAGTTAAATTAGAGGGAATTGACACATCATTTCTTCCACTTTTTCTACATGCATGTTTCCAGAATTTCAAGCAGTCCTTAAAAACAATTTGTGTTTCAATGTGCTTTCTGCAGAGACATGACCTTCAGTCCTTTTCTTTTGCAGCACAGACGAAAAAGGGCTTCAAGGATTCAAACTTCGGCTGCTTGATTTTCACATCAGGGTGAATAGCCTGGAATTCCAAAATTGCTTCTGTTTGTGTTTTTTTGAGGGTGTGCTTGGCATGCTCAATGTATTCTTTTTTTCCGGATCTTTTCGGCTTAGGGTAAAATATTGACTGGACCATTGGACCCTTGGACCGTGGACTATTTTTTGGACCATTTTTTGGACTATTTTTTGGACTGTTTTTTTAAGGGGTGGGTAGGTAGTTTTGTCAGGGGGGTAGTTTATCAAATGTTCTTCCTCAGGGAGGGGTAGGTAGTGGGAGGGCTGGGTAGGCAAATCTTGTCAATTCAATTATGCCTGAATTTTTAAAAACCGGGTTAGCAAAGAGAAGAACTCATTTTACTACTTGGCAATTAAAATGACGCAAATTTTAGAACAGTTATTCAGTAACCTGACTTCCGGCGAAGTCTCAAAGCGGAGTCATTTCAGTCTAGAAATTTTTAAGTTGAGTTCGCTGCAGCGATAGCGTGCCTGTTTAAGGCTTACATAGCAACTTATATAGTCAGCAAAACACTACTTTTTTCGCGGTCCAATAGGATTTGGCATCGAACAGACGACAAACTGAATGAAACATGGTGCACAACTTGTCACCTTGTCCAGCTGCACAAAGATTGGCCTATGGTTTAATGCCATTAGAGCTTGCTGAAACTAGACCTACAGTACCGATCAAAAGTAAGTTACCACCGTCTCGCGAGACGCGTCTCGTTTCTCGCGAGACTCGTCTCGAGAGAAACGAGACAAGTCTCGTTTCTCGCGAGTGCACTGGAAGTACCAATACTACACATTCGTCGATATTCGAAACCTGTTTTGTGTATTTGGACTTCAGTATCATATCGTATTGATTAGCGCAGTAGACACGATTTTTCATTCTTATCAGCAATGCGTGTGAACCATGTGTGTATTGTTTAATATACATCGGCGAGACCTTTTTTATTACAGCCAGACTTGCTTAACATTTAGTTTTTGTAAGTACATGCACGATAAAAGTTGAAGGTACATGTATCTGAACCATCGGCGAGTCACTCGTGTTTACAAATATGTTTTACAGTTGTATCAATTCTCTTGGTTGTATAATTCTTAAAGAAGGTTTGTTTGCAACCCTAAACGTGATTCAAACAGTTAATAATCAAAATGTAGTGTTCTTTAAACAACATTTAGAGTTTTGACACCCGATCTACGAAGCCGCGATCGTGATCAATAAGTCAACACAGCAGCGCCGCCGACATGTATGTTTTGCCAACTATCACTCCCGACTGATTTGTCGGGAAACTCGACTAACTTTTTATCCAAAGATTGTGAACATACGTAGCGACGCAAAGTGATCCGTTGAATAAGTTATAATTAAACTTGTGAATACGCGCTTTGCACATGAAGCCTCGATTAACTTTTTATTCAAAGGTTGCGAACACACGAAACCACGCTTTGATAAATCGCTTCACTTCACATTCGCCGAATAACTAACTTATTTATGATTGTGCACACATGCAAATTAATTACGCTTAAAAAGCAGACTTTTTCTGGGTGTTTCAAGGTGAACGCTCACATGTACTTTGCACATGAAATCTTGAATAACTTTTCATTCATACTTGTGTATGCTTGAGAACACATGCTCTTTGAACATGCGGAATCTCCACTACCTTTTTCTCAAACTTGTGAACACACTTTAATCACTGAGCCTCGACCAACTTATTATGCCTGATATTTGTGAAGAATGAACACGAGCTTTAATAACATTTTATTCAAACTTGTGAACATGCGACACCACGCTTTGATCATGAAACCTCGATTACCGTTTTATTCAAATTTGTGAACATGCGAAACCACGAGTTTGATCATGAAACCTCCACTAACTTTTTATTCAAACTTGCGAACATGCGAAACCAAGCTTTGATCATAAAAATCGGCTAACTTTTTGTGCACACATGCGAATTGATTACCGCTTAAAAAGCATACTTTTTCTGGGTGTTTCAAGGGATTTCAAGACTCAGTAAAAATGATAATTGATAAACTGATCTCGAACATAATACTTTATTGTTGGTCACGACTTTTTTAGGTGTGGTGGCTCCTAAAGGAGCCGTTTTGTTGTTACCTGCATCGTGCAATGTCAACCGAAGTGTATTGGTCGACGATGATAGGATTTTCTCCAGGTTAGCTCTGAAAAGAGCTGTTGTTAATGCCCAGATGCACGACCTTCTCGCTGAACTACCAATGGCACAACCTTCTGTAAATGGTTGATGTACATCGTGCACTTCTCTGCCGTCATTCTTTCTCGCCAAAATCGCGTTATCCCGCCGAGAAGCTCGTCCTTCGTTGTGGGCTTTACGTTGGTGCGAAGGAAGTGTTTAAGTTCATGCCAGATAAGCTCGATAGGGTTTAGGTCTGGGCTCTCCGGGGGTGTCTTCCACCAGTTGATTCCACTCCGATCCATGAAGGCTTGCGCTAGACGGCTTGTGTGCTTAGGGTCATTGTCTTGCTGGAAGCGATGACCATCAGGAAATCGAGACTCGATGAAGGGCAGAAGGGTCTTTTCCAAGATTTCGTTGACGTAAAATGTTGCATCCATGTTCCCAGAGAAGATTAGAACTCTAGTCGCTCTAATCGACATCAGCCGTGAATAACACAGGAAACAAGCTAATATTATACAGAGGAAGTTGAGAAAAGTTACACAAAAAGTTTAGGTTTGCCGACCCGGTTTTCAGAACTTCACGTAAAATTATTTAATTCAGTACTCATCACCAGAAAGGAAGTGCTAATTACTCACTTGTAGCATCGCACATGATATACCATCTGAAAGAAATGGTCTCAAAACACATGTAAAAGTTATCAGCATTAGAGAAACTTTTTTCGATTCTTGTCCGCTAAGTCGCTTATTGACTTGTGCGCGCCAATGCAATGTAACTTGCTGCTCATAATTTGCTAAAATAATGGATCATCGTTTGCCCCAGTCGGCCTCGACTATATTTCCTTAGCGCGCTGACAAGAACCGTCGTAAGAGCTACTTCCATTTCCTTTAATCTTGCTCTAACTGACAGCGCTACACACATTAAAACATTTTTGGGCAGTTACAAAGTCATTCAGTCTGCCAAAAAGCTCGTATCGCTCCAATGTACCATGGCTAATAACACATTCTTTTACGTTTTCAGACCGAACAATAACAAAATATCTGTTATCTTCAAAATACGACATGTGAATTACTCACTTCCGTTAGAAATCGTTTCTCACCATCACAGGGCTATCACACAGCTTGACTATCACCATACTATCTTTCCGGCAACAAAGACACTTTGTTACATGCTTTGCATAATTCACAGAACACATTACTGGAAATATGCGCTTGCTAATCAATATTGCTTGGCCTCTTTAAGAATCCTACTGATCTCAGTGCGAATCAATTAAGTTTACCTATGGCAGAAAGGCATAGCGCTACCACATCTATCGAGAGCTTTTCTCAATTTACCATTTTATTTTACTTAAAGACCTAGTTCTGTTTGGATGTAGTTTTGATGCACTTGCTCTAATTCACGCTTAACTTCCTATGGAATAACCACCAGAAAAGGAATAAACTGTGGTTGTACCCTTTTAACACAAAAGACTTTGGCGTGGAAGTATACATTTCCAAGTCTTCCAATCTTTTGTTCACCATTCTGCCAGAAGGTTCGTCTCATTGACGTTACAATGACCAAGTCTTCCAGTGGGTCGGGAATAAAAAATTCCTCCTCACGCCTCAATTTCAAAACACCCTGACACCCGTAACACTTCCTGACAAAAGGGCTACATTTTTTTTAGGAGGTTCAGCTGGAAACTGCCCTCTGGAACAGTCCCCGACGTCGCGGTTTTTGGGCTTTTGCTCTGAAATTAAATAAACAAAACAAAAGAAGATATAGGGCCTGACGTTTGCTCATCGAGTATGATCCGTTTTAGACGTGGGGGGAAATGGAAACTTAACAAGGGCAATCAGAAGAGTAGTGATAGTACCTTCTAGCATAAATTTTTTCTGTATAAATGCAGGTAGCAACGGCATCTCAAACAAACAAAAGACAAAATTATTGGAATTGAATTTGCTTGCCACGCCACTGGTTATTCCTTTAAAAATTCTCCAATATAGATCAAACACAGAGCGATATTTCTGAAACCAAATATAGGTATATGTACCTGAGATCCTTTTGAGCTGCTAGATGTTCTCGTTTTTGTTTTTGGTTCAGCATTTGTGTTTCCTCGGTTCCCAACTGAACTATGATCAATGCCTGAAGTTGAAGATGAAGGTTCTGGTGTGTCCGTGTAACATTCTACAACATCCTTTCTTCTTGTATTTGAATTCACCGCCCCTCTCCTTCTTTGGGTTGACTGCGTTTTCTTTGACCCACGCCCAGTAGGAAGGTCAATGTTTATTAAGGCATCTACTTTAGGAGGCCCTTGATTAGTTGCCTTGTAACATTTTATAAACTCTGTCAGAGAACTATCCAATTCTGCCACAGCTAAAGTATGTGCACATATGTCATAGGCCTTAAAATCAATGCAGGAAGCGCTACACACATAGTAAGCTCCATGTCGTACGGAACGTTTCTTACACACTACGTAAGATGGAGCATTGACAGATTCTTTTGCCACATAACGTGGCAAGTTGTCTCCTTTTCCAGGATCTGAAATAATGTTTTGTTCTTTGCTTGCTAAAATACCGTAAACGTCCATGTATATAAGCCGCATCCATAGATAAGCCGCTCTCCCAATTTTGAAGCGCAGATTTTGGAAAAATATAAAAACAATAAAGTTTTAAATGCCAGCAGAGTTGTATTTGCTGTGAGCAAACAAGGACAAACAATCAAGGTTTTCAAACACTGATGCAGAAGATGCTGCCATCTTTCACATTTATCAAGTCTAAAGAAAGTGAAATTTCATTTGCTGTACCTTCTTTTCTGTTTGAATTTATGACATCTTCAACTTAAAATGCTCTTTTTACCCAATTTTTCAAGATTATCACTTCGAAACACGCCATAAACTTTACCATCGCAAGAAAATGAACGAGTGCTTAGTAGCCAAGCTTTCAATGTGGGGAGGAGTCTGGGACAGGGCCTGGGTCGAGCAAAAAAGCATCGCAGTTCAAACAAGGAGAAATCTACTTTCGACTTGGCTGTTCGGGGATATCACGTCTATAAAGTTGTTTGAAAACCCACAATAGGCGAAAAACTTCAGGCAAATCAGGACCTTGACAACAAAGTCGACAAATTTGCCGGGAAAGTGGGGGAAAACAACGAAATAGTCGGCCATTTCCCTTGTGAGTACTCGCAAATTTTGTGGTATTTTATTGCACTGGGCGGAAAGATATGCGTGGAATTGACTGGCCATAGACATCACTGAAAACAGCTGTGTAGAGGAATGGAGATTCCTTGTAGGTTGGTGTTTAGTTGTTTGAGTAAAGTGAAAATTAATCGCTTGAAAGAACTCTTGGAGAGCAATATTCGCCGATAAACACTCAAAGACACAAATGGCTCCTTTAGGAGCCACCACTCATGAAAAAAGTCAACAAACAACAGCAACAAACTCTCAGTTTCTTTTATGTTTATTTCTTGACAACTTAAGAAGTTTTATGAATATTAATTAGGTTTTTGCGATCTCCAAACACAGATGTATCCGTGGATAGGCCGCACCCTTGATTTTGGGCTTCAATTTAGTGAAAAAAGTGCGGCTTATACATGGACGTTTACGGTAGATGCAGCGCGATTGTACTGTCTTGCTAATATGCTAAAGGGAATACCAATAATGCCACAATTCTCAAGTGGCACACTTAAAGGTGTCGCCGCTATCTCAGCACTTTCTGATTTTGATTCATCCAGGTCAATCGTAAGTAAGTCCTCTGTTTTGACTGGGAGATTATGAAATTTTTTCAGTGCGGCTTCTTGCTGTGCCCTTGTCTTCCTATAAAACATGGACGTCTTCATTCCTATTTCTGTATACTTTTCATCCACTCTCAATTCTCCAAGGCCAATGAATGCTAGATCTTCCTCAGTTCTTTGCCGTTTTACGACTCTTTCTAAAAGCCTCGAGAACTCTGGAATAGAGAGCTTTCTTTTTCTTCTCAGTTGTTTTCCTGGCTGCAGAACAGAGTTCATGCACTCGTTCCCATTCTGGTCGTAGACGCCTGGAGGCCATCCGAGACCAGCCATGGAATGCAAATCAGCCGTCATTGTTTGTTTCATGATTTCAGCCTTGTGCTTACAATAGTAGGCGTCAAAATGCTCTCCCAGCGGGTGTAGCAAATGCCATTAGTCTATCTAAGTTCTTATCGAAGTCAGTTGGGCTTTCCTAGTCTATAAGACCTGGCACCCTTGTAGATCCAATATCTTTACTGAAGATGTCAGTTAGGATGATTTCGCATGCTTTGCCCCGAATTCCAAATTCATTTAGCCTTGACATAACATTGTCTTTCATGTGAAGGGCACACAGCAAATGCTGGGCCTATGTAAGAGGTCTCCCAAAACCCTCACACAATGCCTTTTCTCCGTCAGTGCCATAGACGAGGACATTTTGTGTGTTTTTATTCAGCTTAACCTTAGTCGACGAAAGCTCGTAGTAACTTGATGATTCCTTTTTGTGATGAATAAGGGTTGGCCCAATCTGGACAGGATTCTTACCGTCTTTGTTTCCGAGAAGATGTCTATATGTAGTTTTAGAAAACAGTCCTAAGAAAGCACGTGCGCTGATTGGTTAAAAATCGTGCTTGTATAATTCGATGGAAACACAGAACTAGCGCGCGCTGTTGACGTAGTGATGGCGCGAGCAAAGAGAATTTACATTTTGATACCCAAAGTTAACAAGTTGTTTTCCTTTTTCTCGTCGTAGTATTTACTAAAGGAAATAGAAAACATGTACTTCATGTTTCTATCGAGATATACAAACACTCGTGAAGTTTGGGAGAACTCGAAAAAGCTGTGAAAACACTCGCCTGCGGCTCGTGTTCCCACAGCATTTGTCGCTCTCCCAAACTTCCACTCGTGTTTGTATACAGTACCGCCTGAAAGTACTTACCCATTAGCACGCGGTAAAACCTCGTCCTTGCCGAAGGGTTCTGCCGCGAATTCACCGCGGTGGGACGAATTCCTCAACCTCGTCTTGGACGGACGCAACCGAACGCCGCGGCAAGCCAGACGCGGTATACCGCGGTGAAGAAACAATAGAAGCTAATTTCTTTTGTAAAGAAGTGTTTCCTTATTGATTTCTCATATACGTGAAGTTTCCGTGCTCGTAACTTGTTTACAGAACACTCGCAACTATTGAACTTTTCAGCTTGCTGGCGCGGTGGCTAGCGACAAGTTTGATTCACTAGCCAAAACAAATTTTTCACTAGGCAGATACACTAATATCTATCATCGCATGAAGTCAAGTAAATGCTACGTAGCCTGTGTAGTACTGACAAAGTTTTTGCGTCCTTGATTCTCACAGAACCGCCGTCGAAACCTCTGAACTGGCGCCGCCGAAAAACTTTTACCGATTCATGATTTTCCCGAACGTAATAATTCGTTCGGACATATTATTCTATACATTGCAGATATAGGCCTCGATGTTATAATTATAAGCATCGCACAACAACGAAAACTAAAGTTTTCGCCCGTGAGAAACTCTCATAGATCTCAAATAATTTAATTAATACTGGCCATCGCAAAACATTCCTTTAATGCCGATTCACGATTTCTCACGTACACAGTAATTCGTTCCGTCTTAACTTTAATTTACAAATTGCAAACGAAGGCATGTAAAAATGTATGTAAAAAAAGGCATCAATATTAACTCATCATTTTGTTCCAGCTTCTCGATGAAATCGAAGTGTCTCCTTTCCAGAGTTGGCAGTCGGCCGCTACGAGGCAAGTCAACGAGAGGAAGGTCCCGTTTAAACCGCTTACAACATTTCAACACTGAACAATTCCCGGACAGCTTTAGCAAATTTTACGTTTGATATATAAAAAAAGAAAGCAATCTCAGCTGTACGTACATGTATTCTGACGTTCGACACATTCTCGTTTATCGATGCAGACTTTCACAAGCTTCACAATTCACATAAACAACGCATACCGACACGTGCACGTGACTACAAAACGTGATTTGTCATGCGACATGAGTTCAAACATGTGAATTAGAAACTCGCTTTAACTGTAGTGTGGCTTGTCGCTTTTCGACTGCTTTTTTCCGTACTCTGAAGAAAACTATTTATTTGGAAGAAACTTTTATCCCTGGAAGTACTTTTGCATCGAAGATGAAAGTACTCAAACCAAATAGAGCGGCATTGAAGCTAAGTATTTCGCACCGCGCCGCCGACGTCGCCGCCGACAAGACAACCTATTTATCTTGATAGCAACGCAGCAACGTATCTCTAACCGAAAACAACGCATATTTTCTTACATTTCGCTTCCCATTCACGACAAGAAAATCATAAAATGTAGTGACACTGTAATAATGGATTCTTGAGAAGTTAACAATGCTACAGCGGGATCTTTTAGTAATATGACAAATACATGATTTGCCACCGGAGCGTAAAGATGACGTTGTAAAGTTTAATTAACGAGTCAAAACAAAAGGTCCGATAGCCTATTCAACTCTACCGCGTCTTGCTATTTACCGCGGTATTTTATGTCGCGGCAAACCTAGGTAAAACCTCAGTAAAATTTCGGCACGCCGCGTCATTGCCGAGGCGAGAACGAGGTGTTGATCTGCGAATCGGCCGCGGCAAAACCTCGGTAAATGGGTCAATAGTTTCAGGCGGTACTGTAACTCGATAGAAACACGGTACATATTTTCTATTTCTTAAAGAGTTACATAATATTTTCCAAAATTAAAAGTAGAATCGATTCCTAATCTTTAATATGTAGCTTTGACCTCAAAACTGTAACATAACGCGATCTTCATTGTAGACAATAATAGCAAACATAACAAAGCATAATGTACGATATCCTGCTGTTTAAACACTAAGGCGCGCTATATAAGGAGGCTTCCCTGGGAAGCACTGAGCTCATTTGCCAATCAACTCTGTAGAGTGCGGAGCAAATTCAATATGGCGGGCGATTCGAATTCATGAAAGGTAAGAGCTGCTTGTTTACTTTCAATTTTCTTTGACGAAAATTCTGCAAAAAAATTATTTTATATATTTTCACTTTTAGATTACAATCATACTGGATGAAACATTAATAGAAGAGCTGCGAGGATGGTTGACGGTTAACTGCGGCGAGATCGTCAAGGTCGAAAAACCACGTAAAAAAAACTCCAGCCACACAAGGTAGAACTGCAATGATCGCTGTTTACTTTCCCCGTCAAATGCGGTAATACTTAACCTTGAGGGCTTTTGTATTCTTTCCTTTGTGCACTCCGGCTTGTGGCAATATCGCATCGTCCTATGCTATTTAGGCGCACCAGTGCGTAAATTGTAAATAAGATTATTCAATGATGTAGCGCACTCTTTTTATGTTCACCTACCCGTAACCTACAAGAAATGCACTAATTATTATTCCTCGAGGGCACTTTTCCCCTTTTTTTTCATTGATTTCTGTCAATGAACTGAAATACAGACCTTCCTTTCACAAGTATTGCAGCCCTGTAATATTTTGGCGCCAAGTTAGTAACCGGCTTCGATACGAACCGTTCCCTTACTTTTTCCATCATTTTCAACACAGCGCTTGGGAATGTAATATGCTCACTTCAATTTATTAGTAATCCGCATTACCGTTCCTTCTATTCACGTAGTTCAGCAAGAACCAGAAGAAGAAGAGCCACCAATTAATTTTGAGGATCATCATCGCGAAATTATTTCTGCGGAAACACGACCCGAAGGTCATTCTCACACACCCGAAGAGAGTCATCAAATTTCCTGCTCGTACTGCCACAATGCGCCGTGTATCCTCCAAAGTGAAAATCTCCCTAGCCGACTGCGAGCTTATGGGACCCTAAGGTTGACAAACCATGTCAAACAAAAGGGAGACTACAAAGCCTTCTATACAATTGTAAAGAGGAGGGGGTTATGGCGTGACCCCATTTACTTGCAGAGGAAGGAGGCCCTGGGCTGTTTTATAGAAGATGTTCGTGAAGTGATGCCAGTCTGAGGACGTCAGGAAGCGATGGCCAAATCCTCATGGGGTGCCGTACTGTGAAATAAGCAATCGCAGATACACCGTTAGCCCTTCATAGCATCAACTTTCTTGATTATAGAATTAGGGGCGTGTGTGGGGTGGGTGGGGGTGCGGGTTGATTGAAAAACACAATCGTAAGACAACCAGTAATATTTCCATTTTTAATTCTCGTTAAACAAGATGACAAGTTACAAAGGAAAAGGAAACACCTGCTTTCTGCTACACATAGCTTGTTTGCTAGTTTTACTGTTCCTGGCTGTAAAGAAAAAATAGAAAAACATATCAGCACTCGTGTTACTAGTTGTGATATTTCTGATCGGTTTGAGTAACAATCTTGCAAATAGAATAACGATGCAACCACAAAATGAACGGTTGCCCAACTTTTTACGAATTAAAATTAAGTGTCCAAACTTATATTACGATCTTTAGTAATATAGCTTGGTGAAGCTGTCATTTTCACAGAGAAGAAGAGCCCAGCACCCCTCCCCCACACACCCCCCCCCACACACACACTATAGCTGCCTTTGAAGTAAAAGGTTATATCGAAGAAGAGACATTGCTGTCAGTAAATGACAAAGATATGAGACCACTTAGCTTGCAAAGTTCCATTCCTATCACAAGTTGCAACACAGTCTCCAAGGCCAAATTGTCCGTTCCTTCTTCTACCTTTCTGGTGTTCCTTTCCTGTGTATAAATATCGAATGATTAAGCAAAGGCATCACATAAACAGTCAGCAGATTTACTAACTATATTTGAACAGAACTGTTTTTGTCATTATACATCACAATGCTATATATGATGTGAGCAGTAATTATGTTATGCCCTGTAGGGAAATCTGTTCTGGACCATTCACTTTTAATATGTTGTGGCTCCTAAAGGAGCCGTTTGTATAGTGTGATGGAAACATAAGTCTAGCAACTGCCATGGTAACTGAAATAGAAATAGAAGTAAATTTCATTAGCAATGTGCATACAGTTAATGTTCTATGTGGCTATTGTATATTAACAGCATTTCCACTATAATATATATATAATGTAATTATGTAAATATACTTTTTTTTTGAAGAGCAATACATCTACTCTCTTCCACTGTTCTATATCTATTGCATAGTTTCTTTATAGTTTTCATTACTATTGGTATTTTATCAATTTATAAGGTTTCTACAACTAAAAATAAAATTTGGTTCCATCATATAAATTTATTTATTTGATATCACTTAGGTTGGGGTGGTGTGCCTGCCATTTGTTTCATATATAGACCAGAAATGCATAAGAAATACTTGAGTCAAACATCAAACCTATTCACACTGCCAGAGGAGCTGCTGAAATTTTATTATTTTGAAACAGAGCTCTCCATATGGCCTGTCGGAATTCAAAAGTCTTACCCAGTCTAATACAGCCCACTTACCCAGTCTAATACAGCAAGATGCACCCTCATTTCATATGTGTCATCTCCAAAATGAATCCTTTTTGCAGCATAGATGAGTATGACCACATGGAATGACTCAATGTAAAAGGTATCACGACACTGTAAGAAATTTTATCAAAAGCAAAGAATGGGTCAGTTCCCTACATCACTGTGGTTCCAGCACTGGCACAAAAGGAAGCAAACTTCAAAGCCATGCATGCATAATCTGAATAGTATTGTATTGTTGCATACATACCAGGAGATAGTCTTTAGGATTTTTGTAAATGGTGGTCTTAGTTATGGCAGTTGTGTAGGCCAATACTGCTCTAGGGTTGGTAATTACTTTCTTTGAGCAGACATAACCCTCCTGTTTGCACCTGGAGTCTTGGTGGCAAAGAGCATGTTTTCCCTATGGTGGGAACATGACCAGTTATTAATCATGTCTTCTGGGCTAATACTGGTCACCTTTTAAGGGGGAGGTAATGTAATATGTGAAGGGGTAAGTATGTGATTTTTAATGCATTTTAGTTTCTTGCTTTTTTTAAAGTTAAGTTTGTAAATTAGTAAGTCATTTAATTATTGCTGTAATTTTTTAGTCCTTTAATTATTGTTGTGATTTGGTCCTTGTAATTACCTGCCTTTTCTCCATAACTTAAATTGTACGGGGAGCTAATTAGAAAACCTATCGGTTCCCAGCTCGCAACCTACTAACTAAATAAAAGAAAAAATTACTAAAAATGCTACTAAAATCTAAGAATTCAAAAACAAATGTAAACATATATGAGCTGAATAAAACACACACGCTTTTTTTTAAATTTCTTCACCAGATGCAGATCAATAACTACATTCCCCTAGTTTACAGCTGGGCTTATCTGGTTCAAGTACCAATAGACCTGTTATCAGGACAGGAGATAATTAAAAAGTGGTCAAATCCAATAGTGACCCAGCGAAAATCAATCTGCGGTGTGAAAGAATTGATGTACATTAATTACTGTACGTGATAATGATCCACAATGTTGAGCAAGTACTTTTGGAAGCCTTCTTCGGTGCCATCATTGTTGAGCATGGCCCAGTAGAAATGCGTTTTTGTTGGTTTTGCTGCAAGCAAAACAAGGCCATTTTTATCTTTAGCTTTTTGTTAGTTAGACTCTATTAGTTAAATTATGTAACTCGATGTCATTTATTTCTTCGTTTTATTTCATTTTATTATTGGTATCTTCCTTCCTTCTGTAACTTGTCCGATATGTAAATAAATAAATAAATAAATAAATAAAATCTTTAGCATGACACTTTTTGCAAAGAACGTGAAAAGCCTCTTTTGGTTCCTACAGTACATGTTAATTAGAGAAACTTTTCATATACCTTTGTCAGAGAGATCCATAAACCATTTTACTCCTTCATCTTGCTGTGGACCACTGCAGATTTTTTTCATCTCCTTTGCTACCCCTTTAGTACCTATGGTTAAAAGCAAACAATACACAAAGGAAATCTTGCAATGCTCATAGATTCTTATTAAGTTAGAGAAATACACAAAACTTGTAATGTCAATGACAAATTGTCCTCGGATGTACCTACCATGCCATATGTCAAAAGAGTTCCTTATGCCCCTACTCTGAAACCAGTTTTTCAGAGCTACAACACAGTCGTGGGCTACCTCTGTAACATTGTGACCTTTGAAAGGAATCAGAAATAAATGAAAACAATAATCAAATATTGAATATTGTTATACAATATCTGAATGATAGAAACCTTGATTTTCTGTTAGGATGGTCATCAGCTCCTTAGTCATTGGAACCTCTCTGCTTGGGGCACTTCTCTCATTAGTTCGACTCCAGTTGCATACACCTATGATTTTCTTGTTGCTGGTGACAAAAGAACAATGCATACACTCATATACACTCTACACTCATACAATTAACCTATCAACAAAATGCAAACACTTCACTGGCAGAGCTCGAGAAAGCAAAACTAGCTTTAGTAGGTTTATTGTTTGTTTTTTTTTAAGGAAATGCTGGGCATAAATGAATATTGAACAAATGGAAACAAATCAACACATTTTGGGCCATTAGGCTAGAGAACATTTAATTTAGTAAAATAGTAATTTTAAGAAATCAAAAATTATAAAACCTGGACAACAAACCTCATGGAAATGGCTGAGACAGTGGAATGCATAGCTGCCCTACTGGAGTCATGTCTGGCATCAGTGATAATACACTGCAAATGAGTTGGGATCAAAGCTGAGAACCAGGAATATTTTACACTAAATTATATTGACACACTGTGAATGTCTACTTACATCACCATTTGTTATGTAATTATTGGTTGCTTGCACCTCCTGTCTGGCATCTGCCATGGATTTCTGGGCAAGACCCTTCACTATTTTGAAGTATCCAAAACATTGATCCTTGTAGACTAAAAAAGTGAGAGATGAACATGACAAACTTCTCAATAAACCTAAACCTGGGAGAAGGTTGGCATGCAAGTCTCTGCATGCAAGTCAAGTGGCCCACTTGGCTGGAACTTATCCTGGTTTCTTTTACGGGACTGAAGAGTACTTATTCTACTCCTGCTTGAAGGGTTTCCCCGAGCATCAAATTTGCAAGGGCCCATTTACACCACCGGGCATTGAGTGACACTTCAAGAGAAAAGTGTCATCCCCAAAGTAACAATGCACCCTGGCCATCGGGTCTCGAACCCGGACCACTTGATCCAAAGTGCAGTGCACTGACTATTACACCACCGTGCCTCCACAAATCAGGTGTGCAATGAAAGAAAACTACGTACTTGTGTCTATAGTCTTGTCCATAACTGAGCCAATACCAGCAGCTTCACCAAAGCTATGGTACTGAATTTCTGTCAGACCAGTACAGGTAAATGCATGCACCATCCTACAGAAAAGAAGTTGCTAAGTTGAGTACGGCATTCCACAATAGCGTAAGGTGACAGCAGTTAACAAACCAACAGCGATTAATAAAACAACAACACAATAACTGACTGCTAATTACAGAGTAAGAATGTGTCCAAATTTCGGTACCACTGAGTGGTAAACAATCTTGCTGTTTCTGTTTAATTATGGGTAAATAAATTCTCTTTACTTACCTCACATTTGCAACATACTTGGCAGGATGACCAAGTAACCCTGAACTAAGCCAAACGACTGAATCGTCGCAAACACAAGGGAGCTCCAAACGGCAGACATGGCCTTGCTTGGACATGGACAATCCGGACAACTGGTAGTCCCCACCACAAAATTCACACTGCGAATTCCTAGTGAGGTACTTCACCAGTGACTTCAGCAATTCGCCAGTGCAAACAAAGAAAGGGTCATCTACAGCAGCATCTACGTAAATCTGCCTCTTTTGCGGTCGCCGAGCAGGTCACTGATGTTC
Source organism: Platygyra sinensis (assembly GCA_019787425.1). Taxonomy (NCBI): domain Eukaryota; kingdom Metazoa; phylum Cnidaria; class Anthozoa; order Scleractinia; family Merulinidae; genus Platygyra; species Platygyra sinensis. The sequence goes on along the minus strand of JAHPZR010051649.1, from coordinate 124,948 downwards.
TCCTTCGAGTTCCAGCGAGCTTTTTGGTAGCGGCTGCACCAAGTGTGGCATTGAGCTAGTGGATGTTGCTGGAGATGGCCCTAAATTGACGGCTGAAGGCATCACAAGTTCGAAGCAGTTTAAAAGTCGCTCCAAGAGATCGGCATTTTGCGTTGAGGAAGTTTTCCGGTCGATCCCGAGAAGCGACTTAGCATTATCCAGCCGACAGCGCAAACTTTGTAAACGGGCTTCATCCTCTCGCTTTACTTCCACAGTCAGGCTGAAATGTGGGTTACGCTTCTCTGGATCTCGGCTCGCGTTTGTCCGCTTGTTTCTCTCTGTTTTTGTTTTCTTTTCGGGTGGACCAACTGTGAGCATTTTGATTGCCGGCAAAGAGTACTCGTAATGAATGAACGCGAATACAAAATAGTAACTCAACCGTTAGTACAACATCGGCTCCCACCGCCAAGTATCTGTTGTTTCGCCAGCAGCTCCGCGCTGATCAGTATTCGAAATTGCGCATAACTTTTGTGTGAAGCTGCTAGATAATAAATGCAGTACTGTAGGCTCAAAAATGACAAAATAAATGCCCTTCCATCCACCAGTAGGGAGCGAGTATGCGACCAAAATGGCGCGCGATTTGAATTCTGCCCAATTCACGTGCTGGAGGCTTCGTTTAGTGAACAAGTATGGTTTCTACTTTACTCTTTTTAATAGTGTTAACTTCGAAATGCTACAATTGTTGTTTTCTGAGGTTATAAATCTCAGAACAGCCAGAGCAGAAAGTGTACTGTTGTTCTTCATATAGTCCGCCATTTTGATTTCCCCGTGAATTCGAAATTAGGGGGAGGAGCCAATGCCCTTTGCACCTTCGTGTTTAAATACCCAATAGGTACATCTATATTTACAATCTGATAAACTTCGTTCTTATCATGTTCTGTCGGACATTTTATGGAGGTCCACATTATATTTTTAAGTTGCTGAAGGGATCCTCTGGAGGGAGCTTCATTTCACATGTTAGAATAACAGTAACAAAACAACAGCTTGAATTTCATATTACTACTTATTAATATTATATAGTGTTAAATTTAGCGAGTTTATTGTTCGCATGTCCTTTATTACGCGAGTATTAAATTTTGCAATTTTTTCAAAATCGTGAAATTTAGTACTCGCGAAATTTAGTGAGAATAAGTCTTCAGAACACCGCTGTACAAATAGCTTTACTAGTAAATAGTTTTACCTTTTGACTGGAGATTCAATGAGCGTCAAGTCGATTGTTTCTGTCATGTGGTTCTCATTTTCCGGTCTCTGTTTCTTAGCGTAGCTAAATTTACGATCCTGGTAGAATGGAAAATGATGTCTACTTTGAGAAGGAAAACGTTGTTGGGCAAATTACAATCACTGGTATCCTAGTGTCCTTACTAAAGAACTTATTAAACATTACCTATAAAACACTGAAATTAAAAACTGCCTAAATTCAGGAAAAAAAGAAATTTATTCAAGTAGGACCCAAGAAATTCATTTTCTAATTACTAGACGTACCTTTTGATATGGGAAAGAGCTCTGAGGGGGAACTAGTTTGCCAGGATTGTATGACTCGTCCTTTTCAGAGTGTATAGACTCCGAATGGCGCATGCTCCTGTGACATTTTGCGTGTTCAAATAGTATTACACTTTGAAGTAAGGTTTCCAAAAGGACGTAAAAGCAGCAATTTTGTAAGAATCTTAATGAAGAGGACCAGACTTTTAAATTTGAAAAACATGTTTCGGCAACTCCTGTGCCATCGTCAGTTTACGGATGGAATTACAATAATGAACAATATATAGCGGAAAAATTATTGTTATGCTAATTTTTCCGCTACATATTGTTCATTATTGTAATTCCATCCGTAAACTGACGATGGCACAGGAGTTGCCGAAACATGTTTTTCAAATTTAAAAGTCTGGTCCTCTTCATTAAGACACTTTGAAGTACTTGCAATTATTAGTATTTTCATCTAATTTTTATTTTTTTTCTTAAGAACGCAGGAACTAAATGTCATGTAAAACAAATCATCTGTTTCTACATTGATCCATAACAGAATTCAATACAACACATAGGTTCGTTTTTTGTTGTCAAACATGATCCCTCATTGTCCAGTATTGCCAACCTCGAGAGATGTGGTTTAGGGCGTTAGGGCAGCATAAATTTGTAATGTTGATTATTATTATTATTATTATTATTATTATTATTATTATTATTATTATTATTATTATTATTTAAAAAGAAAAGAAATAATTCCAGGCAAGTCCAATTGGATTGATCTGCTTTCTTCAAGGCAACAAATTGCATTCACAATCCGATAGATTCAGCAGCATAGTTCATGAAAAGTTCATGCTGACAACTTCAGGACAATACAATGTGGTGTATGAAATAGGCGAAGAGTAACAAACTTAAAACCAGGCTGTATAAAGTCTACAAGGAGAATAGCTAGAGAGTGAGTCACACTTAAAGACAGTGACACAAAATTGAAGGTGTGAAATTTAAATTTAGGACATACAGTAATAAAATATGCATACCTTTTTGACTGGCCGTCTGCAGTGGTCATCTGAATCGTCATCGCCTGTGGAGTGGATGTTATAAGTGGCTTTTTCCTATCACGAAAAAAAACAACGACACCAATATTCAAATTTTTAATAGAAAATCCAATTCGGTATTAATAAGAAAAGTGACATTTATACTAACCCTAACGGACTCCTCTAATGGTATGTTCAGGGCTTCGGTTTCAGAACAGCATTGAAATCAATGAAGCCATCACAGCATGAAAAGTTTAATTTACGCGTTTGTAAAGATGGCGTAAAGAATGGGTAAGGATCCTCTTTACGCCTCATTACGTATGTCTTTACACATTCGTAAAGAACGTCTTTACGCATTAAAACCATAGTGCGTAAAGATTCCGGAGAGAGACTATAAAACGCAATCTTTACGCATGTTGTAAAAAGTCGTACAGGTAGACATTAAAACGCAACCTTTACGCATGTTGTAAAAAGTCGTACAGATAACCTTAACAATGTTTGTATAGGGACAAAACGGAGGTGCTTTACGCAACGTAAATTGTCGTAAATGGACTGTAAATTACATGCCCATTTTGTGGGTACTTTTATTTTGCTACGTTCACGTTTTTTCAGGCCCTTATGTAAAAAAGAGTTTGTTCCAATACCCACGAAAGGTTACCTTTACGCGTACTGTAAAAAAGCATATCGTATGTTTACGAACATACGATAACCTTGCGATAATTTATGATGTCTGCAAGGCGATATCATAACAAAGACGGAAGCGATCAAAAAAGCATGTTACTAAACAGTGCTAATGAAATGGCGCAATGTATGATACACGGCTCTCTGCGACCCACCCAACAGGAGCAGCAACACAATGTTACATTGTAATTCATTTTATTGCCATCACTTTAAATAGCTTTTTACAATATATACAGAAAACCAGAGTTTCAAACGGAAAAACATTATGTACATGTACATACAATCAATGTTGAGGATACGATCTGCTAATACAATCATTACAAATATTTTATATAGAGCGTTATACAACAGGTCTAATTGACATCTTTAATTTCTCTCAGTCTATTACTTGAGCCATTGTCACTGTCACTGCTTAAAAATAATGGTAACAAAAAGAGTGAAACGTATGGGAGAGGTAAATAAAACGCATTTTCATGTTACACATCCACATGCACTCAAACAAAGACATTTTCACCTTTTACGCAGTTAAATTAATTCCATAACGCCCTCCCCCTATCTCTATCTCTATCTTTATTCACAGGAAAAGATAAACAGTTTCAACTGGAATAAAAAAAAACAAACAAACAACTTTGTTTTTTCTACACACAACAAAGCGATGCAATTTCCTTATAGCTTTGCTTGTGAATTCTCACTGATTTTATAAAATAATTGCAAAAATACTTTCTGAATAAGTGAGTTAATTTAAGTCCAGGACACAATTTTGAAGAAACTCCCAATTTAAAGCAATAGCAAGTTATCACGAAAACAACACAGCACTCTTTAGTGTTTCTTAAAAATTAAAGACATTCTTTAAAAGTAACTGTTGTTGTCAAAGCACTCTTTGGTGTTTCTTGAAATTAAAGACATCTTATCATATTGCAACTTGCCCGCATCAGCTGGTTATTTTGATTTGTAAAAGCCAACCAGTTGCCCACTAAAACTACATACCGGTACATGTGCTTTCACTACATTCACAGTCATAACTTGCAAACTTCTTGTTTCTCACTGCTGAAAGCTATTAAGTTCAACCAGCATTGGAGAAAGGATTGTTTTCCCTCTGTCATTAGTTCCCTTTAATTTATATGATAATTTGTCTGAAACCACTAAACAAGAGGAGTCTAACCTTAAAAGGCCTGCCCATTCTTACCCAAAATTGTCAATTTACAAATTACAAGTAACCTATAATGCATACTAAGCAAAGTGTTCAACTACAGCCATCATTGGTGAAAGTATTTAATTTCTAATGAAAACTCAAGTTAAACATGTACTACAGCCTTCAGTATGTTCCTTTTTGTCATCCTCCCAGTCCAGGAACTTGATGGCAGACACTCGACGAGTAATTTTCTGCAAAAAAATTGGGGGTTAATACATCTACATATCTTGCCAAACTGAAAAACAAGTACCTGGTAGCTTACACAAATGAAGTATTGCAACAGGACAATAGTAATAATACTGTTATTGAATATTGAAGCAAAAAATTAGTGACACAAACTACTTTTCAAAACAAAGAAAAAGATGAAGTACTCTTGTGTCTTGGTTATGGCATTAGAATCTGGGCTTGTATTAGCAGGAAAATAGAAATTACCAGTGTGTAGTAAACTGATCTCTACAAATAAAAGTTGATAGCTGACTATACAGTGTCAATCCTGTGTGTGGATGCAGCAGAATAGTTAATTTTGCTCAGAAACTACATGCCTTGTAACAACTTGAGACTTTGCAACCAGGCTTTAATCAAAAATCTTTTCATCCAAAAATCCCAGCAAAGTTGTAAACTATGGAGTATAGGCAGAAAATGTTTTGAGGTATTCCTCTCACTCCAAATGGGAAAACTTTCAAAAACTTGTGTACAATTTATTCATTTCTGATATTTTCAGGCACCTACAGTTGTATAATGGGTCTGGCCTGGTTCGCACAAGTGACATACACTGTATTGACATAATGATAAAAAAATTATTTCTGCTTATGTCGGTGATGTGAACATTGACATAAAAACATAAGGGAAAGATCTTTTCCTTTCCTGTTGTTTTATGTTCATGCTCTTATGTTGCTATTTTGCAGTTCCAGAAAATATCCATACTCCCACCACAGAAGGGATTGGAATTTCCTGCGGGATGGGGGGTTCTGTAAGGCCAACAAATTTAAAGAAATGTATGGAGTTTAATTGGAATTTCCAGAGGGGTGGGTGGGAAAGGGGGGGGTGTCTTACAATCCCTTCAGTGAGGGAGGTATGGATATTTTCTGGAATTACACGTTATGACATAACAGTGTATGTCAGGATGTTCACTCAGCAAAACAAAACATCCTTATGTAGTTATTTAGTTATGCTAATGTCAAAAGGGCAGGTAAAAAATTAAAAACCACTTGCCCACTGGGCCAGTATATAGTTTTCACTTGCCCTCATTTAAATATTATGTGCCATTGTAGCAGCTAGGATAGAAATCAGAAGGCAAATGTGCAAAATTACTACTCCACGCATTCAATCTAATGTTTCATGATAACAAGAAATTTTTGCACACTCATTGGGTCACTTACACATATATCAGTAGTCTTACTCACTGTATTATAACCATGTGCTCTCTGCTCACAGTAATCACGTGATACGTATCATGTTATTGCATAATCATGCACTATCATATTACTACATTCCTCCCTTTTCAGTACATTTCTGTACATATCGTGAATGCTACAAATAATCGATTAAGATTTCCTATTACTAAAATATAATCATAAATGATTCGTGCGATTAACATAACAGTAACAGTTAATGTTCAATGTTCACAGTCATTGTTCAAAATCTCTTAAGTGTCCTTCAAAGACTGATCTAGGTCTTCTGTTTGATCGCCTGAGTTGTGGTTCTGGTGCGGCCTGGTTATGCTCTGCATCATTACCAGCTGCATCATCCCTCTGTGCTGCTACTGCTAGTGGCTGTTGGGCGTATGCAGGTGGTACTTGTGTTTGATCCTTCACTCTTTCTCTTTCATTAAGATCTGTGTTGTTGGCTCTGCTTTTGAGGCGTCTGAATTTAGATTTGTCTCGGCAGATTCTTTTGCCATCTGTTAACCTCTTGGCGATGATAGTTGATCCTTTCACTTGTGTCACGACATAGATGTGCGGTTCGTACGGTATTTCGGCTTTCCGTTTCTTGTCTCGCTTTACGATGACTGCTTGCCCGATTTCTAGGTGCAGTTCCGTCGCCCTGTGTCGCTTATCATGATACTGCTTGATTCGCTCTTTGTACTTTCGGTCGTTCCCTCTGACGTCTTGATCTTGTGTTGGAGTGGATGATGGGAAATGCTCTAGTTTCGTCCGTATCTCTCTGTTCATCATGAGCTCATAGGGTGTCTCCTTGGTTGCTGGGTGTGGTGTGTCTCTGTATGCTTGCAGCATGTCGTATGTAGCTTCGCGGACATCTATCTTTTCCTGTTTTGCAATTGTGGCTATCTTGTTTACAAGCTTGTTAAAACCTTCGACTTGGCCTTGAGCTTTCGGATGTTTGGCTGTGATCTTCTTGTGGCTGAATCCCATTTCTGATGCAAGTGTCTGGAACTCCTTCGAGTTAAATGGCGGGCCATTATCGGTTTGCACTGTCTGTGGTACTCCATGTGTGGCGAACATCTTCTTCAGTTTTCTTCGGACTGGTTTGATAGATGTTGAGCTGATAAACTCTGCTTCTGGATATCTGGAGTACTGGTCAGTCACCACTAGTACATAGTCGCCATTAGGAAATGGTCCACAGAAGTCTGCTTCAACAGTGGTCCATGGTCTTTCTGGTAGTTCCGTCATCTTGGCGGGTTCAGTGTGCTGAGTGTTGGTGGTCACTTGGCAGCTGAAGCATGTGCTTACAATATCATCGATGCGTTTGTTCATGCTGGGAAACCAGTACTTTCGTCTGATAAGTTCTTTTGTCTTTGAAATGCCTAAGTGTCCCTGTTTGTGAGCGATGCTGACAATCTTGTCTTGCAATGATTCTGGTGGGATGATCCTGTTGAGCCTCAGCAGGACTCCTTCGGATTCGTAAATTTCTGCTCTCACATCGTGGTATGGTATCAGGTCTGGATCCTTTCTGTTCCATTTCCCTGTTTCAAGTGCTATCTTCAACTTCTGGAGCACTTTGTCTTCTTTACTTGCTGATCGGATAGTGTCCATGACTATCGCGTGGTCTGCTTCAGTGACTGCTTTGATGTACCCCTCATGGTTTGTTTGCTGGACCTCTGGTAACGGGTGTCTTGAAAGGTAGTCGGTCATATTGGACTTTCCAGTGATGTGGACTGCGGTGAAGTCCAGGTTCTGCATCTTCATGACTATTCGCTCTATTCTGGGTGGCAGCTTTGCAGTTGGATTATTGAAGAGTGGTAGGAGCGGTTTGTGGTCAGTTGCTAGCTGAAAGTGCTGTGCTCCAAGTAGATACATGTGTAGCCTGGTGGTGGTGAACTCTGCAGCCAGTGCTTCTCGTTCTATTTGGGAGTATCGTTTCTCGGTGTCTGTCAGTGATCTGCTAACAAAGTGAACTGGCTGGTAACCATGTTCGGTCTTTTGGAACAATGCACCTCCAAGGCCAGTTGGGCTGCCATCGCATATGACCATGGTTTCTCGTCCTGGCTTGTATGGGATGAGAACTGGTGCTGTCGTAATTGCAGTCTTCAGGTCTTCAAAAGCCATTTGCTGAGCTTCAGTCCACTCAAAGCTGTGTTCCTTCTTTGCGAGTCTTCTCAACGGTTCGCAGCAGCTGGAAAAGTTGCTGATGTAGCGTGAAAGATATGCCATCATTTGCAAAAATGATACAAGTTCTTCCTTAGATTTGGGTGGGTTGCATTCGCTGACAGCTTTGACTTTACTGGGACTGGGCTTCAATCCTTCGGCGGTGAACAGGTGTCCGTGGAAGTCAATAGTGGACTTGCCAAATTCACACTTCTCTTTCCGTAAGGTGAGGTTGTGGAGCTTGAGTCGTTGCAGTAAAGCGGCTAAGTTGGCATTGTGGTCATCCCAGTCGGTTCCGCCAACCATGATGTCGTCCCGATTGTTAAGGACTCTTGGTATTCCTGAGATGATCTTGCTCATTTCGGCATCAAATAAATCTTGGCTGTTGACACCTCCGAATGCGAGTCGCTTGTAGCGATAATTACCCCATGGACTTGAAAACGTCATGAGTTTTCTTGATTCTTCATCTAGGGAGAACTGGTGGTACCCATGGTTCATGTCCAGTTTACTGAAGACTTTGCAATCTTTGAATGTGTTGATGAAATCTTCTGTGATAGGTGCTTGTACTTGTCGTGTGCGTTGCAGAGACTTATTCAGGACTCGTAAGTCGAGGCTGACACGGATGTCGCTGGGGTTTTTTTGGTTTCGGTTGGACAACCAGTGGTGAGCACCATGTGATGGAGTCGTGTTATGGCACCTTCTCCATGATGTCTTTCTTGACAAATTCATCCATTTGGTGGCGTAGAGGTTCCATCAGGTGGTATGGTATGCGTCTGGGCTTTTGTGCGATTGGTTTCGCATCTTCTTTTAGTGGCAAATGGATTTGGATGTCTTGTCCATCTCTTCTTGCTTTGCCAATGCCTCCAAATCTCTCTTCGTGCTGGAGTAGAATCTTGTTAAGGTCTTCATTTCCGGTGTGGATCTTGTGAATCTTCTGTAATTCATCTCGGTTTGGTTCTTTAAGTACTCCTGTTGCATCAAATTGGATCATTCCCAGTTCTTCCAGTGTTTGTCTTCCGAGTAACGGTAGGGAGTCGATTGTTCCTTGAATAATGGCGATTTTTGCTTGTGTTTTTTCGAGTTTCGTTTTCTAGCATGACGTCGCATTCTCCAATGACTGGTAAATCTTCGGTGAGTGTTTTCAGTTTGATCTTCGTGTTTTGCAATCTATTTTCTGGCGTTGCCGGTAGCAACTCATTGAACTGGTTTTCATCCATGACGTTTGCGTCAGCGCCTGTATCCGGTTCTACTTCTGTTTTTGTTCCATTGATCCAAATCGCGCATTTGTTTTTCTTTGTGTTTTTCTGTGCTGTACAGTGGATGTTCATGTGCTGTACGATTCTAGCGATGTTCTCATCGAGAGAGTCTTCGCTTTCTGAGCTATTGCGTGCATCTTGTTCCACGTGTCGAACTCGTCTTCGGCGGTGTTGATGATCCGTCGGCGGTCTTGTTTGTCGCGGCACGTGCGAAGAGTCTTCCTTCTTGTCCCTTCGGCGACCCGATTTTTCACCTTGTTTGTCATCTGGGTGGTGTTTATGATCTGTGCTACGGCACATTTTGGTGTAGTGGTTACGTTTACCACAGTTGTAGCATTTAGCTCCATATGCTCGGCAATTTCCTTTTGCGTGTTTTGTGCCACAGCGGGAACACATTCCATTGTTGTCACGCTTGTCACTCTTGACTTGTTTGACTTTGTATGATTCCGTGGCGTCTTGAAGTTTCTGATGTATTTCGTTTGCTTGAGCCGTGGATTCCTCTTCAATAGCGGCTTCATCTAAGATCTGGGATAGCGTCCAGTTATTGCGAATTGTTTTGACTCGTAAGCGGCTGTTTGTCATCGTCTTGATGAGATGATCTCGGATTGCATCATCTTCGTTGGTGAATTCGCATTTCTTTGCGATCTCCCGTAGTCTGGCGTAATATTTTGCCATGCTTTCCTCGATTTCTTGTTTAAGGTTTCCAAACTGGAATCGTGCGTAATCCTTGTTTTTTCTTGGTAGGAAATTCCTATCTAGTTTCCTAAGAAAACGCGAGTAAACATCTTCGCCCTCGTTTTGTGCGGGTAAATCTGGGAGGGAATCTTCCAAATCGGCAATCTGCGATCCTCCGTAGATAATTAAGCCATCTTTCTTAACTTCTGGATCTGTTAATCCGAAGAACCTGAATTGTCGCTCGATATCTTTTTTCCATTTCGCCCATCGTACGGCTGTGTCGTTAACATCGTTTGAAATGGTGAATGGTCGGATATTTAGTTGACGATTTACAACTGTGATGTTTTGTTGTGCAGGATTGGATGCGCTCGAACCAGGATCATCGGTTTCTTCTGGTGGAGCCATTGTTCTGACTTTCTTCTGCTCCTTTTCTTCTTTCTTGGATCCTCGTCGCCAATGTAGTAACCGAAAGGGTTCTTTATATTAGAAGACACGAGCGAAGACACATATATCAGTAGTTTTACTCACTGTATTATAACCATGTGCTCTCTGCTTACAGTAATCACGTGATACGTATCATGTTATTGCATAATCATGCACTATCATATTACTACAGCAAATGTGCAAAATTACTACTCCATGCATTCAATCTAATGTTTCATGATAACAAGAAATTTTTGCACACTCATTGGGTGACTTTATTGTCAATATGCAGACAGGCACATGAAGTTATAATTTATGTGATATGTCAACAAGTGAGAGCAGGCAATTTCACAATTTGTTATCGTAAAAACCAGTCGATGTCAGTTTCTCATGCATCTGTCCTGTTGATGACAATGAACATTGTAACAACATTATTAAAGTACTCTGTGGATCTGCTCGGATATTGCCCCACGGATCCACAGGTACTATGAAAATGTTACAACGAAATTAATCATCAGTAACAATCATCAATAATTTCACTTGCTCACTGGGCCACTGAAGTTATATTTTCACTTGCACAAAAGCAAATTTACTTGCCCCATGGAATCGCACCTGTTTTTTTTTTCTTTTTCTTTCCCTGCATATCACTAGTGTGACCTCGGCTTAAACAATATTTTCTGCGAACCAAGTCTTACAGTTAATCTCTTTGTGCCATAATAGCATAAAGATATAACTATAAGATTTGTATATATATAAGGGTATTGAGCCATTCATGTGAGACCTTGAAAGAACTGCTACCTGAACCTTGTTGTCAAGCTGAGATTTTGAGCATCATCCCTTTCCAAAGCAATGTGCTTAAAGAACGAAGAATAATATATTTATGCCCTTCCAAATCTGTAGTTTTTATCATCATTTACTCTTTTGTCGAAACAACCTTTGCTTCGATCGAACTGACCTTTGGTTTCGATCGAATGAACTCTCGATCGGAACAACCTTCGATCGAACTGACTTGTTACCCTTAGTTTATTGGATTTGGCTAAACTACAGAATACAGGGCCACTTTTAACCATGCACCAAACGAGCCGGCTCGTTTGGCTCGTTTGCTCTTTACTCCACTGCCGAGCCAAACGAGCCAAACGAGCTGCTAAATATGTGAACCCAACACTTCATGCTCATATATTAAATCAATACTCATAATTTCTTTCACTGCAGAGCCAAACGAGCCGGCTCGTTTGGTTCATGGTCAAAAGTGGCCCTGCATTCTGTAGTTGCTCCGTTTACTTTATCCTTGAAATGGGTTAAACGTAGTCGTACAACACAACAAATTGCTGCAATCATTGAATCATTGCTTACCTGATGTTGTTGTCTCGAACGCACCGCCATATTAATGTCTTCAAGGATACCAAGGATCGCCAGGACACTGGATTTTCCAAGCTAAAGCAGAGTTCAAACAGCGAAAAATGATCAAAAGATCGATCGACTCTTGTGCTGAATTCGACATTTTCACACCTTCAAGAGGACGCCAGAATATGGCGGGAAAACTGAGAGAACGTGGTACCTAATGTGAAAAACCGCTGATAGAGGTACCGTGATGGAGGGCCAACAACTCAGTCCACAAATGATGATAATCCTCTCTTTTAACAGTTTTGTTAAAAAGATGCGTAAAAACAGTGATAACTAAGATGCTCTCCGAAAAAAACAACGCAAACACGCATTTTTATACGTTAACATGTTCCATAAACACGCAGTAAAATCGACCGGCGTAAAGAAAGTTAAAGTTCCGTAAAGGTTGTTGCGTAAAGATCAGTAAAGAGTGTTAAAGATGCGTAAAGTATGTAAAGTGAAACAGGTCAAAATAATTACGTATTTCTTTTGAAGATGAATAAGACATAATTATTTCACTTCTTTGAGTATTTCTCTGAATAGAAAGTTGCGAATTATATCCATGCGGATCCTTATCCTTTACGAACATTTACTATCCTTTATGAAGTCTTTACGCGCTCTGTAAATTTACGCATCTTTACGGAACGCGGAACTTGTCCGTAAAGAAGAGGCCTTATATTTACGGTTCTTTACGCAGGAGTTAAAGATCCGTAAACTGTGGATTTCATGCTGTGCATGATGGGGAAAAGTCGCCATCATCTTGGCTGTCAGATGAACTCCCCTTAACAACGCTAGCATAGCTAAAGTTGGGCTTTGATGATGAAGACATGAATATACGGAAGGTCTAATAATCCTGAATTAATAACTACGTCGCTTAAGAAACAAGACTTGGTTGTGGGAAATGGAAAAGGATAGGCTTGCAGGTAGTTGCGGGCCCAAGAGAGGCCCGCAACCCTAATCTTGGCAGTGACCAGCGGATTCCGTATTACGTGTGAGTGCCATGTTTATAACAGGGACACTGAAACCGGAAGTTGAAATTTTTGTTCCACCACTAAGAACGATCAGAATGCGAAAAATGTGTCAATCACAACAGTTTGTCACATTGGATACCGGATGCAGACCTCTGTCATATGGAAGATCAAAGTACGTTGATCCAAGCTTCTGTTACTCCGGCTCAAACCTTCGCCGGAAAAATATTAAAACCCAGCGCTCGTGAAAAATGTGTTTTGTTCACTAGAACTTGAGCTTGAAACATATGTAAATTTATATTCGTTTGAATCGTCAATGAAATGACCTTTTATAAAATCCCTGATTACACAGAACGGGCCGAACAAAAATCTCTTCACAAACCCTGACTTCGAAGGGATAAACATTTTAGGGTTAATAGCTATCACACATCGGCAAAAGTACTATCTATTTCTTAACAATCCAGCCATATCATGTTAAGATTTCAGCGAAATGGAATCGTCAATGAAATGACCTTTTATAAAATCTCTGATTACGCAGAACGGGCCGAACAAAAATCTCTTCACAAACCCTGACTTCGATGGGATAACACTTTAGGGTCAATAGCTATCACACATCGGTAAAAGTATTATCTATTTCTTAACAATCCAGCCATATCATGTTAAGATTTCAGCGAAATGGAAGAAAACCAGAATGTAATAATTACAATTTTTTTTCACCTTGATCGCGTCATTGCTTGACTCAATGAAGTAGCCATGGTCGCCCACGACAACACAAGCTGACGTTTGGGTAAAAAAAATCACAGAATTATAGCCTCAGAGCTAAACCTTGAATGAGAACATTAATTCCAAGCTTTCCTTACGTGATTTAGATGAAAAAATGACCTCAGCGGGATAGAAAAGGGAACGAAAGAAAAAACAGAACAGACAGCATATATTAAAACAACGTGTGAATTATTCAGTGTTCGAAACGGAAGCGAAAATAAAGCTTGCTTCTGGATAATTTCACCCTTAAAAGCCAGCAAATGGTGCCAAATTACTCTCTGTATCCTTACAATGTCCTGTCTTGCATCTGTGAAAGATTTTGCCTCAATTTTGAGCAAATAAACATTCCTCCGTGACCGGCGCCTTCTTCCTTCCTTGATCGAATATTTAATTAGCTAACTAGTGAGAATCGAAAGTAACGCCAATTTTCTGTCACGCTTTCAAAACAAGGCACGCATTACCATCTTCTCTATTGCCAACATCTAAACAAAAGCTCTTCAAGTGCGTTCAGGCCCGCACTTTCTAACCTGTGGTTACTACTAGTCTTAAATAATTGCGAAAGATAGTAGCCTTTTGTTATGGTTCTGCATGGAGGACATTTCCGGCAATTAACTTTGGTTTATTTATCAAGTTGTGTGCTAGGGAAATTAGATTATAAAATGACGTAATAACGAATCAAAGTGCACATGTCCTTGTATTTTGAAGCAGCATAAATAACGTTGACTCTGAAAATATGAACGCCGAGAATGTAGCAAAAAAGGAGAGAACATTTTAAATGAAGCAGCCACTAAACCCAAGACTGAGTGTCCAATACTGTCCAGATATTTTTTTCTGCAATGTGATTGTGATTGCAAATGGGAACACACATTTTGTTATTGTTCGGTCTGAAAACGTAAAAGAACGTGTTATCAGCCAAGGAACATTGGAGTGATAAGAGCTTTTTTGGCAGACAGAATGACTTTGTAACTGCCCAAAAATGTTTTATTGTGTGTCACGCTGTCAGTCAGAGAAAGATTAAGTAATGATCCGCGTAAGAAGTGGGCAGGCGAAATGCATGGAATGTGGTAATGTGACAATTCCTAAATTATTAACCAAATTAAAATGGCGGCCACTGATTGGTTGACTGATCGAAAAACGTCATAAAATGGTCAAGAAATAACTTTTTTAATATTACTTTTCGCTATTTTGGGCTCCAGTAACCTCTCTTTCGTTCATGCCGAGTTTCGTTACCATGGCATACGGGGAACTGGTTCTACTCGAGCACGAGTTCGATAACTTGACATCCGCCATCTTGTTTTAGATGCTTTGCGTTCTAGAGTTGGTTTCAATTCTTTGTTTGTATAACGTCAGTTTAAATAAGTGTTCTTGTAAATAGCTATTTCCTTTGAAAGAAATGTATATTTTGAATTGGGAACATTTTCAAGCGTTTTTGGCTTTGTTAGATGCCACCGAGAGCCTTTTGTTGCAACCCGCAACACGCTACTTGGGGACATGCCGACGACCCTTCCATCCTTCGCGTCGCAACAGAAATTGAAATCCGTATTTGCGGAGTTAACAAGGACGGTCGGCACAACGATCAAAGAAGGAAGATTTGTGTTTCCTGTAGAGATCGTTTAAAACTGGAAAAGAAATGTGAACAGCTTCAGGTAAGATTGTCTGTGCATTTCTTTATATATAGTCAAACAGAAGAATTACACAATTTGGCTTTTCTCGGCCATTAAAACAGCTGTTTGCTTTTCACTTATAACAAAAATTAAATCTTATAGACAGCAATTACGTGGCCTGATTGGGTGTTATTTTTAAGGTATCCGTGGGAGAGAATTGCTTATTACATGCCAACACTAGTGACAAGTCTAAAAATGGCCCTAAAGTCTGCTGTTGTTTGAGAAAATGATTCATTTGCAAAATTGCAGATGCTGGTTATTGATGTTATAATGTTACTTGTATAATTATAACAGAAAACTGTTGAAGACACCAATGCAAGAAATGAAGTTTTGGAATGCCCAGTATTTGATGATGTGGAATTAGCTCTGGAGACCTGTGACAGTCAAACACAAACAGAACCATGCTCCTCAGTTCCATTGCTTTCTTCAGTGCGTTCAACAACAGATCAGGCGACTCAAGTTGGAGCCTTCCCAAGTAGGCCATACCATTTGTACGAGTCACAAAAGAGGAGTGAAATTCGAACTGAACCGATCAATAAGATTGAAGATCTGTTGAGTACTTATGTTCATGGGGATAATGATGCCCTTCCCACCCTGGTTCAAGATCTTATTCACTCAAAGAAATGGTCAAGCACCTTTGGAACACCTGAGATAAAAGGTGATCCGACCAACACAAATAAGTTGCTGCTTTCTATTGTGAAAGAGTACTAAGAGTGTAAGAGCAGAGAAACTAACTGCCAAATACGAAGCAAGGGAAGAAGCTAACCCAGGCAATAAATATTTCAGGCACAAAATCAAGCAGTTCTATAGCATTTCAGGGTAGTACACCAGACTGCTTTAAGTCAAGAACAGAGGCAGAAAGAAGCATGGGGAGAGTTGTGTGCTATTCTGCGGAGAGACGCCGACTTTTATCAATTGTTGCCTGGGAATATTCACAGTCTTACTTGACTGAACTCTTCCAGTGCTCTAAGAATACAATGACAGCAGCTAGAGTACACAGTATCTTGTTTGGGAGAGGTGGAGTTCCCCCAGCATCTCTGAAATTTTCCCGTCAGTGTGTGTCACAAGACGCCCTTGATCAGCTTGCAGATTTTCTGATTCGAGATGATGTTTCCCGCCCATCATCTTGTACTAGTTTTTATATTGTAATTATTTCTGAGTGAGGGCCACAAGTTTATTAGCTGTGCTATTTAGTGTTACCCTCGTAAAATAAAGTCTTTATTATTATTATTATTATTATTATTATTATTATTATTATTATTATTATTATTATTATTATTATTATTATTATTATTATTATTATTATTATTATTATTATTATTAGAAGTGTGGTGGTTGAAGGAGAAGAATGTCCTGCGAGATACTGGCAGGATTCCATAAAACAGCTGATAACGCAGTATCTCCTAGAATTCCCAGGTGGTGTAAAAAGGAGCTATATTTATGCTCATATGCCCAAGAATTTCAGAAGTAATACCATGCTTGCAGGACTGTGTAACCTCTGTGAGGACTTTGGTTTTTCCAATTTTAAAAACATGAGAGACATGGTTCAAAAGCTGGGAGCTGATTGTCCGCAAGAAAACCTTGGCAGTGTTACAAAGTCAATTACTCTTCTACAGCGGTACCTGAAAACAAAGTTTTGTCACCAGGTATTTATAATTCACCTTTTTGATGAATAGGCCATTTCTTTGCTAACAATCCATTGACAAAAATGAGTCAAAACTGTGGGGAATTTTCATAGAGAGCAATCAAGAATGTACATTTTCGCTGTTTTGAACAACCAGTTTATCATTGTTCAACTTTGTTGCCCAAATTATCATCTGCAGCTCAGATTTACACAGTCTATGAACCTCTCCAAGCAGCACCCTTGTGTTGGCCCCATGATAAAGTAGATTGCACTTTAGCGCATTGAACAGCAATGTTGCACTCATGGTTGTTTAACCCTTTCCTGCCCAAGGGGCCGTCCTTTGACGAGTAAAATTGTCTGGTGTTAGACAGAGTAAAATTTCTAAGTCATTCTTGGTCAGGGAAGGGTTAAGGGGAGATAGTTTTTTGACAGTTTACTGCCCAAGAGGGCTCACTTTCACAAGTACAAATATCTGGCGTTAGACAGAGTAAATTTTTTACGTCACCCTTGGGCAGGAAAGGGTAACATTAAGGGGAGATAGTTTTTTAACCCTGTCCTGCCCAAGGGGCCTCCCTTTGACGAGTAAAATCATCTGTCATCTGGCGTTAGACAGTACAACCTATAAGTCACTCTTGGGCAGGAAAGGGTTAAAAACCCCTTACAAAATAGTTTTCTCTCTTGACACTCTTCTGTAACTTGTTAATGACTGACTCTGACATTCAGATCAAACTTATCAATCAATAATCTTTATTTATACACGATAAGTATTTAAAGCGACGCTTCGCTTGTGGGGTCGTGTCTAAATAATTAAGTAAAATAACTAATTAATTAGAAAACAATTAATTAATTAATTAGAAAACAAATATGATATGATATTTGCAAAAAGTCATTATTAGATCTACTTAGATCTACATTATTGGATCTTACTTAGATCTAAATTATTGGATCTACTTAGGTGCAGAGGCACTCTTCTTGTCTGGAGCTGTGCATGAACCATGCATTACAGTCATGTGCCAGCAGCCACACTGAAGACTGTCCTGAGTTCAGTGTTATTTACGACATCCATAAATGTCTGACAACTGCTATTGCAGGAGCCCCACCTGACAAACAGCAAGACTATACGAACAACCCGAGAGAGATCATGAAGACGTTTTGGGACTATATTGGTCACCCTCTGAGAACAAAGCACCAGGGAGATTATTATAGGTAAAGTTAGAAATTGTGATGAATTTTATTCAGGGGGTATAGTTTTGTTTTAATTTTGTGTGGCAGAACTTCTATTGCAGATTGTCATTTGGGGTAAAATCAAAATAGATTTTTTTAAAATGTTGGACTGATTTAAGTGTCAAGTAATTAGGAGCATTATTTTCTGTTCAGGTATGTGTTAAAGAATCTCAAGCCAGGGGAAGCTGTCATTATAGTTGATTACAAGATGAAGTTTGAACTTGGCATGCATGCCAGAGAAATCCAGAGGGACTGGTATGGCAAACGTGGAATCTCCCTTCATGGGTTCTATGTAATTGCTCAAATTGCTGTTGATGACAGGTGGATAGAAGTTCTTGATCTTTGGTCAGAAGACACCAAGCAAGATGCCTGGTTCTCCCAAAGTGCACTTGATGTAGGTTTTGTGTGGATGGAAAAGGCTTTCCCAAGTTTCCAAGTGTACCTTTTTTCTGGTTAGTATTTTTGTGAAGTTGTATTTACACAGGTCTAATGCAAACATGGACCATACTGTTAGTTTTAGATGTTGTAAGCCTGTTGCTGCTACTCTAAGGATTATGCAATATGCAGTGAGTTTTTTCAAGTTGGTTCTATGCTGTATTGTGGGCATTCAGTGGCCCATGTATAAGCTAGATCCCCTTTTCCTCTGTTTCAAGATGAGATTTATATGCAACCTTATTATACAGAAATTAGTTTTTACTCAAATGTCTATTGTCTTTCAAAAACAACTCAGTTCAATATGAAAGGTCGAGTACCAGGACCTGCTCTACAACATTAACAGAAGGCAGCTCAGAAATGGCTTATTGCTGTTTTGCTTTGTTTTCTTTTGTTTTCATCCAAATGTGGTTACTACTGATGCTACTAATGCCTCTGTCCTTTTGCTTTTCCTTAACCATAAACATTTGAGTTTTTAATGATTAAAAATTGCAATTTAACAGATCTTTCTGTATGACCAATTGACATTTACAGATAACGGGCCCCATTATCACAACACTGCTTTGCTGTGTTACCTGGCAGAGGTCAATGCAACCTTCGATCTAACATTATTGGAGTACAACAACTTTGAGGCTGGAGAAGGAAAAACAGTTCTGGACACACACTTTGCTCATGTCTCTCATAAAATAGTGCATTGGGTCCATGTAGGCAATAACCTGGATTCTGGAGATCACGCCAATCTCTTAGAGGTATGAATACGGAATCACAGCTTGCATTTCTAAATTGCCAATAATTATTACAACCCAAGATAATATAATTACAGTAACTTTAACTTTAGTCATATGAGGATTATTTTATGCAGTCAATAGGTTTCCCTTTTACAATAAATTTGAAGAGGTCTTTTCCTTATGTTATCTTAAAAGTCCTTACAATGCCCCAATTATAATGTATAAAAATAGTTACACCCCTATACTGATGGTCACATTTGGTCTATGTATATCCAAGCTTATCTGTGTACCTGTCATAATGCACTCATTAGGTGTTGTTCACCAGGTTCAGCTCAGAAGATACATTGTCTTTGAATATCTTTATCTCGAAAATCAACTCCATTTACTAAAATTGCAAATAGTAAATATTTCAATTTAATGTACATTTGCAAGTCATAACAATGCAAAATTTTTCATTTGATCAGCATGAACCAGAAGTGGTTGCATTAGAATTTCCTGTTTCAATCTGTCGGACTGAGTAAATAACATGACTGAAAGGGGACACTATTCATTTACATTTACTCATTTTTACAGTTAAGTCATTTATTCTCTTATTCTTTCTTATATTTATTCATTCATTTATTCTCCTTTTCTTTTATAGACAATGAAGAATGTGAGGTGCAAAAAACTCATCATAGATAGAACAAAAGCCCCTTCCAACATTGGCACTTTCAAAGACATTTCACTCTATGGGAGTTTCAAGTTTCCCTTCCTCTGGCCAATATGCTGGGGGCATCATGGCACAATCACTGGCTGGTCAAGGAAGATGTTTGAGCAAAACCAAGACACAGTGTGAGACTCTTTCATCAAGAAGGTTGCCAATAGCTGGCGCTACAGGTGCTTCTGTGACAGAGGACATGTGGCAACCATCAGACGAAGCAGTTAATGTACAGTGTCCTCAAAGTGAGGCTTACTCGATGAACTTCCTTCAGCTGTCTTCAGCTATCCCTGGGGATGTTGTGCTTAGACCTCTCAGCGACACTTCAGTCAGGGGGAGACCTGAGACCAGCAGCAGGATTTGCCCTAAAGAAAGGTGGGACCAAGAGAACCACATTTACGAAAGAACAAAAAGAAATAATGATTGCATTCTATGAGCGCCAAAAGACTTCCCAAATTCGAGCAAATCCAGCTGATGTAATCAATGCAATGAGGGCTTCTGGTGTACCAGAATCAAAGGAGTCTCAAATCAAAAGCTGGTGGAGCACCTACCATCGTAAGCAGAAACAACTTGCTGCAGACATGGTAGAGGAAGCACATCAAATAAGAAGCCAGCAGCAAGGTACTGGTATAAGTTCTTATTTAGGGAAAGTTCATTTAATATGACAAGGGGGGGATGAAGATATTTAGGGGGGGGGGGAGGGCTCCAAAAATTTTTACACACCCAAAGGGGGGACTCTAAAAAAATTGTTGGGCTAGAAGAGGGGCTCTGAAATTTTTATTAACAAAGGGGGGGAGGGGCTCTTAAAAAATTGAACCGCTAGCGAGGGGGGCTGCTAAAATTGCAAGCTTTGAGTGTCAAAATTTTTACCCCCCCCCCCCTTGTCATATTAAATGAACTTTCCCTTACTGCAGTGTTGATGATTTTTTGCAAAGTATCACATATTCTTGTGAAGACCGGTTTTTTGCCAGTTACTACACCATTTTACACAAACAAACTGTTTCTCAACCAATACAAGGATTATTTTTGTATGTTGTTGTTGAAGTTTGAAGGACTAAGAGGTTTGCATCGTTTATTATACGTGAACTAGGATTGAAACAGTGGACAAGCCTGTTCTTATGTGGATGCCACTAGATTTAGTGTTAAACTGCATTTTTTTTCATGCAGTAGCAAGATAATACATTTATATATTTAGGAAGTAAATCACCTTGGAAGAATTGGAAGAATCTAATGGTGGTGCATTTTTTTTTCAAGGAGCTGTCTCACCAGGACCCACATATCTCCACCATTTGTCCTCTGGCGAGCCAAATTCAGAGCTAACTGCCCCTGTCTTAGGGTTGGCTAATTCTGGAAGCCAGTCACCTCCCCCTGGAATGCCACCACTTGGGGTGCTACCCTTGAGAGTACCACTACAGGCAAATATCAGAGGGTCCAACTCTACATACGTGCCTGGAATCACAGAGTGGTCTTTTGTTGAATGCCAATCAAACATTCAAGGTAGGACAGGCAGCAATGCCTGTGTCTTTATTGCCCTACACATGGGAAAGTTGTGTCATGCAAGAAATTTGACGTGGCCCATTGGTGATCTTCTTCCTGAGTCATGGAAAAGAGCTTTGCAGGAAGCAATGATCAAAGGCAACCAAATACATGATGATTTGTTTGACCGTCATGCAACCAATGTTACTGTTGAAGATGCGGAATCAATGGCAGGAGAGGAATGTGGGGTACATACACTGGGTCAACAAATTGATATATTTGGCATCAACCCAGTCAATCAGCTGAGCAACTGGTTGTCACAACAGGTCCAGGCTTTGTCAAGGTCATTTAGTGTGATAGTGGCAGATGACCGAGCATTTCTAATAGTGGTAAACTCAGATCAGTCTGCCATGGTTGTCGATTCGCATAGCCATGGAAACGGAGGAGCCATCATTGCATGCTGTCAAAGTGGGCAAGTTGCTTCCTTGGCATATTGGCTTGACGCCATGATGAATGCAATTTGGGGAGTTTCACTAACTGTTGCATCAATTTCACCTGTTCATTATTGATTGTTATCATTCAAAGTATTTTCCCATTTCTGATTAGTTAAAACCACATGTATAATTCACCATAACCAGCTGCTTTTGACCATATAGGAAAGAATCTGTCATATTTTTATGACAAAGTGCAGCCTGCTGCAGATTATTGAACCGTTTACAGAGAAAACCAGGGGACAATAGTGTGTTATTTTTGGTGAGCAGAAAAACAAAGAGCGAAATGCAAAACTCCTTTGAGAACGGGGAAATATTTTGAATGAATAGTAAAGTAATTTACTTGTATTGCATTTGGCTTCCATAGGATATGAAGAATCCTGCAGATAACGGAGAATGTCTTCCACCTCAGCCTTCGGCCTCTGTGGATAACACCCTCCTTGATCTGCACAATTCTTCATATCCTACTTAGCCTCATTCAATAATTGCTAAACATCATACACTGATAAAAGGAAAGAAACAAAACTTAACACGAAAACTATTTTTAATATTTATTTACACAAAATGGAGTTACACAAAATGAGCTTTGAGATTGGACCACAAAGTCTACAATTTCTTTTTTGTTTGTGCCATGTTTTGAGTCAGTGTAAATGATTGGCAAAACTTAAGGCATTCCAGAACATGGATTAGTGATGTGGTATTTTTAGCCCTGCAAACTTATTTGTTTCTGTTATGTTATTGTATACCAACGTGGTATTACATCTGCCTCCATTACAATTACGTGTAAGACATAGCTTACTAATTTTAGGATCAAATATAACAGTTTTCCTTAAAATCACATTTTCTAGGCCGTGCGGAAGACCGTAGAATATGCTGGCTTCCACTTTGTAAAACTTGGTTGATGCACAGGGGGCTCAAACTTAGAAAGACTTGCAAAAGTAATTGGATGGTATAGAGAATACCTTGTATGTTTTTTCTGTCCTTAAGCATACTCTTGTAAATCTTTAGTTGTCGAAACAATGTTTTTGGGACTTTGTATGTCATTTTCTGTAGCCCCAAATAATGTTGGATTCTTTATGGAGTGCTTTGTAGAGGTTTTCTTCTGAGCTCCTTTTTGGGCTCGTGATATTGTAAGGAATAACCTTTCATTTCGTGTATCTGCATATTTGTGAGTCTTCCAGTGTTACTTAGTTTTTGGAAAAAATTCTACTAGACAGGGAATTACAATCGGCAACAAGAAAACTATTCAGACAAATGGACTCAATAGGGTTTGTAGAATTTCAAGAATTGTGCGCTATTCATAATCAGTGACTGGCTGATGAATGTGACTAGTTTATAAATAAAGTTCTGCTGTTCCTTGAGAATGTAGTTGGTCTTCGTTAACTTTGGGGCTAAAATATCCTCATTAGTTTTTGGACGTGTGATCAGGTACGTAACCAGACCAAAGGCGAAATGGCTTTTGTGGTTATTCCGATTTTATAAGACAAACAAGTGCCGAAGCTCTCAGAAACAAATCCAACTTTTAGTATCAACTCAGGGAATATCACATGCTTTCCTAAAAAATACGGGTTAGATATTCGGTTGCATCTAAATACAGGGAGGGAAGGAGGGTCTGATTGCAGGGAATTACTCCATCTCTAAAAAACAAACATGCGAAAGTATGATAAACAATGCTGTCAAAGCGTTCTATTGACCAATATCTGTTACCTTTGGTTTACATTCTCATTCGTAGTTATAGGTAAACGAAACTAAAAAAAATTAAAACTGTAATAAAATAACAAGATATCTGAAATATTTCGCATGGTCCAATGTTCACAACTCAAAGTCGTTGATGAGTAAAGCAATAATGGCGCGTATCTCGTTGTATCGGAGAGAGGTGATGTCCTGGATTTCTCTTAGAGTGATACCACTTCTGGTAAGGCACTCTTGTACCCTTTCAAATTTATTTTGATCAATTCCAAGTTCATTGACGATCCTGCGGTGGAGCTCTCCAGACCCTTGTCCCCGCGCGATGCAATCGATAATATAAATTTCCACCGTGGCGTCTGCTACTCGCACATGACGTGTGATAGTCGGGATAGTTTCCCCACATTTCCATGTTTCGAAGGCATTTATTTTTTTCGGAAAGATAGCAATCTTCCCGTAAAGAGCCTTGAGCGTGTCGACCTGAAATTGGATAACAAGGAAAAATGTTTTACAACGGGCAATCTCGCTTTTCGTCAAGCGGAGTAGCTCTCAAACATTTATTACGGCAATCGGTTCATCAAGTAATTAGAAATTGTTCTTACATCAATTGCTCTGCATCGTTTTTTGCTTTCTTCTTGTAGACCTTCGCTGCTACTTGCAGATGGTCTTTTTTTCCTAGTGGTTGAGATCAATAAAACTACTAGTAAGAGGTTTAGATGATCGAGACAAAACTAGGGAAAAGCTTGATCATGCTTCAAAAATAACAGAGAGGTAGCATAACAGAAAAGTCACTAAAAGGAACAAATACTGAGATCAGTTATCACGATCTGAAGAAAGTAACTTCAAAGAAGTCACGTACAAGTTCAAAAGAATGCACTTACGTTTGCTCCATCTTGCAAAGAGAAAAAAACAACACACAACGCAAATCTGTACACCAACAGACTGAATGTATCACATCAAAGAGATGTGATAGAGCACTGCCGTTGAAATGAATAGAGTTCCTATTTTGACAAAACTTATTATTTCGCCGCACCAATGAAAAGGTGAGACAAATATGTGCCGGCAGCGTGGCATCCATTGAAATCAAAACTCTCGACCAGTTTGATCTTGGCAAGCAAACATGATGCTTCCGACATTGGTTTTGATTCACATTTTTAGTTACTTGGAGATTGAAGACCTCGTCAGTGCCTCTGGCGTATGTTACGACTGGTGGAAATTGATTGCTAGAGGAAGGCACCTCAAAGAAGCCGAGGTGTACGAGTTGGATCTCTCCGAAACGGACGACTTGTATCGCTTCTTGCCACTGACGATGTTTGCTACGTTGACACGCCTCAACATTTCTTCGACAAAGATTTCAAATCGTCATTTTCTACAAATAATCCGTACTGCTGCAAATCTGGAATACTTGGACATTTCAAACTGTACTTCTCTTGAACAAACCTCCATATTTGAAATCAAGAACGCCGTTTTCAGCTGCGGACTAGAATATGTGGACATATCTGGAAATCAAGAAAGGTTCACAATTTTGGCAGTGGCATGTCTCTGTTCATGTGAAAACATTCAAACAATTGTGGCGCATGGATACAATTTTCATGGAGAAGAATTGCTGTTCTTATCGAGAACTTTTGAATCCCTTTAAAGCGGTGCGCTACAGCTCGAAACGGAAGACAGATACAATCCGATAGATGTGATGTCAACTTTCGAGGAGGAACTGTTTGACGAATCGTTTTTTAAATTGCCGTACGCTTGATGTGTTTTGCAATAAACTGTTAGCAATAATGCTGAAGAACACTTTTTAACAAACAATTTCTTGTTCTGTTCCTTTTTGGCTCTTTTGATGTCATGAATAGCAACTTGTTTGGATATATCGTGTGCACATGGCGAGTTGGACTTGATGCCTCGAATAAACAACAAAAGGTCAATCCCATGCTGTGTGGTGTCATTTACTCTAAGTACTGCCGGTAACAAAATAATTTTGTCAGAAACAACACTTCCCCATATGCCACGCTCCTGAAACTTTACTCAAGGATTCTTTTTCTCTTTTCAGCAAAGCACATTCTCTTACAATTGACTAAAGCGCGAGCTCTGCGTCGCACTAAAGCGATTAAATTCAAATTTTGCGCTCTTACATTTGACGACCAATGAAATAAGTGGAATTTTATTTAATTAAGTAATAAGGGCCTTTTAACCCAACGGAAGATTTTGCATCCGTTTAGCGATATATGCCTACTTCTTACGCGGAACATTACTTAAAGAAAATGGAAGTAGCTCTTGTGACGGTTCTTATCCGTGCGCTACGGAAATATAGTCGAAGCCAACTGGGGCAAAAAATACATTATTTTAGCAAATTATAAGCAGCAAGTTACATTGCATTGGCGTGCACAAGTCAATAAGCACCTTAGCAGACAAGAATTGAAAAAAATTTCTTTAATGCTGATAACTTTTACATGTGTTTTGAGGCCATTTCTTGCAGATGGTTTATCATGTGGGAAGATACTAGTGTGTAACTAGCACTTCTTTTCGATAAGTACTGAATTGTATAATTGAATTGACAAAGTTTGCCTACCCACCCACTATGTATCCCCTACCTACCTACCTACCCCTCCCTGAGGAAGGACATTTGATAAACCACACCCCTTCGAAAACTACCAACCCACCCCTTACAAAAAGCAGTCCAAAATTTAGTCCAAGAAATGGTCCAAAAATAGTCCAAGGTCCAATGGTCTAGTCCATGTTTTACCCTATGCCGTTCTTTTCCTGAGATGATTTATGCTTATGTCAAAGTGTCATGAGAGAGTTGAAGATTTTGAATATCTGATATACGCATTTCACAGTGCTTAATGTTATGTAAATATTTCAGTTTAAACATCAGTGAATAACTTGGTGCAGATTGAGTCTGACTGTACATTGAGTGATGGTTTTAGTTCTTTTATGAGTAACATTTCATAGACCAAACAGTCCAGTTTACTCCGGCACTTTTTTGGGACGGTGAAATTTTCTGCAATGGCTGGTCATTGGACTCTGTGTTGTAGCTTCATGTGCTTCCCAATTGAAGATCTTGAGTTGGTGTGTTCGTTGATGCATTGAAAAAGGTGTCAATTAGTAAAACCAACATAGCCCATTTCACATAGACCACATTTAAAGTGATAAACAACGCATTGTTCGGTAATGATCTTTGGTTTTGGTTCACGGGTTTTGATGATTTCAGCTATTTTCTTGCTCGTGAAAATAGGTTGTAAGGAGACACCAATTTTCGAACTGAGGTCTTGCAGCTGTCTCCTTGTGCTGTCTGCAGCGCTCTGGCTAATGAAAGGGATTGAAAAAATAACCGTAGGGGTGGTGTCATTGTTCCTGTCTGTGTTACGAAAAATTGTGGCGTGACTTGTGTCACTTGGAACATTCAAGTATATGCTAATTTGATCTAGAATTTTTGTGCATATTTAATTAGCCTTGTCATGGTGACTAAGCAATTTATTTTAGTCATTTACGTCTGCTGCTGTGAATAGTCTATATTGTAATGTCACTTTATTTTGTATAGCCGGAAAGTTCTAGAACGTTTTGCTGTAAAGTATATAAGTAAATCGGTGTAGTGTTTAGATAGTTTCATTTCCCAGGAGTGTTAGGACAATAATCTCATGAGTCAGTAGTGTTTACTGAAGTGTGACAAAGGTCGTGTGTTATTGACAGAGGCCGTGTTTGTAAAGTGTAACAGAGAGATTACGTGGATATCTAGGCAGAGGCCATGTGTTTATACAAGAGTGACGGAAGTCAAGTGTGGTTACAACCCTGGCATGTGCTTGTTGTGAAGTCCCATGTGGAATAAATATTCTGGTTGTGTTTTCCGACATCCCTGAGTTCTGTTTTGACTACAAACTACCTACCACGAAAAACATCGAACTTCCAACATTGGGGGCCATTCGCTGGAGAGTGGAATTCAAGGAACTGTTTGTTGTCTATCGTTAACCAGGAAAGGATCACAACTTGGAAGGAAGTAGCTGTGCTGTGGA
>JAHPZR010051649.1:65000-95000 GCA_019787425.1 Platygyra sinensis | reverse complement strand
TAAACTAAAACTTAAGAATAAATAAATAATGAAGTACATGAACAGTAAATAGTCTATATTGTAATGTTACTTTATTTAGTATAGCCGGAAAGTTCTAGAACATTTTGCTGTAAAGTATATAAGTAAATCGGTGTAGTGTTTAGATGGTTTTATTTGCCAGGAGTGTTAAGAGAATAATCTCGTGAGTCAGTAGTGTTTACTGAAGTGTGACAAAGGTCGCATGTAATTGAGGCCATGTTGGTGAAGTGTAACAGAGAGGTTACATGGATATCTAGGCAGAGGCCGTGTGTTTATACAAGAGTGACGGAAGTCAAGTGTGGTTACAAGCCTGGCGTGTGCTTGTTATGAAGTCCTGTGTGGAAATATTGTGTTCATGTGGAATAAATATCCTGGTTGCGTTTTCCGACATCCCTGAGTTCTGTTTTGACTACACACTACCTACCACTAAAAACATCTAACTTGCAAAAGTCTGCATCACTCTGTACATTGTCCGTAGCAACATTAGTAATAAATTTACAATAAGTTTACAGTGGTTTCGATCAATTGTGATGGGTAAAGGAGGTTTGAGAATGTTAACTTTAAGGCCTCACAATAGTCCTCATGACCTGAAACAGGATAAGACATAGGTGTGAGTGAATGTTTAGGGCTAATTTAGCCTTTAAATCAGCTTTGCAATGACCTTAGTCGTCCATAATCTGACTGTCATAATATGTGACCTCTCACGCGAAAACGTACACTAACGGCTTCCGTTAAACGGGGGAAACGCATGGCTGTCGAACGGGTAAGAAACGGCTCACGAAGCCATTTGAAACGGATGACACTGAACGGCTGAATGGCTGATAATTTATTCCGAACGGATTGGCATGACAGCTGAACGGGTAGCCAAAAATTTCAAACGGATGGTAAGCACGGCTGAACGGTAGACCTGAACGGCTGAACGGCTCGAGTAAAATTTCGAACGGATGGTCCTGAATGGCTGAACGGCTCGTGAAAATTTTCGAACGGATGGTAATCACGGCTGAACGGCTAAAAAATACTTCGAACGGTAGCCCTGAACGGCTGAACGGTTCGAGTGAAATTTCGAACAGATGGTCATGCACGGGAAAAGGGATTGTCATGACTGGCTGTGAATGGAACTAGCGGCCTAAACGCCTTAATAGCTACCACACATCGGCAGAAGTAAAATCTATTTCCTTAACAATCCAGCTTCATCATGTGGAAATCTCAGCAAAATCGAACAAGACAAGTTTTAAAAGTTTTATTTAGAATTTGTAACTGATACCTCGCTCAAGTGCTTATCAAGTTCTTGAGTAAACACAGGGAGCCGCCGTCGCCCAAAGCAAGCGAAAAACCTGAACACGAAGCAACGTTTTGGTCTGAGAAAAAAAAATTGAATGGGAACATCTTTGTCGAACTTTTCTTAAGTGATTAAGACGAGAAAATAACCTCGGCGAGCTACGAAAGAGAACGAAATAACAACAAAGCGGCACCGTGTGGAGCCGATAATTTATTCAAGTTGTTAACCACGTGTCCTTCGTCACGTACAGGTTGAAAAAAGCTTACCTCTTGATAATTTTAGCCTTAGAAGCTAGTAACTGGTCGCGAATTACTTTCTATATCCTTACAAATGTCCTGACTTCCATCTTTAAAAGAGCATTGTAGCAGACCGTTTTCGTCGCGTCACGTCACCAGAGAAAACTTCGAAGTGTCACGCTTCTCATCCGTGCTGGCCAACGAGCAACAAACCGTGGATTCATAGAACTAAGCTATAGTTCTACACTGTTCTTCTCTATTCAAAAATTACGAGAGTTCTCGTTCACGAAAAATAAATCGTCAGATAGATGACTGAGTAGATTTTGGTCACGTGCTAGGCAACGAGTTTTGCAAGTGACTCAAATTTCATTCACTTCGTCAGACTTTACGTTATAAAAGTAACTTTTTCTGGTCAGTACTGAATTTCACGCTTGGTTCGAGATCAATGCTACATTACGGCAAGAAAGTAACGAAGCAGTCGGCTTGAACAAGATTTTGCAAACTACCATTTCATGTCTTCGTTTCGTAGACAACCGGCCATGTAGGGCCGTCTGCTTATGATCCAAGGCGTTTGAACGAACGGTTCCAACTTATTAGTTTTGAACGGATGGATAATTTTTCTGAACGGATGACCAAGTCGTTCGAATGGATGCAAATTTTTCTGAATGGATGCTACAGGCGTTCGAACGGAGGGTCAATTTTTCTGAACGGATGGCACAGGCCGTTCGAAAGGATGGATGATTTTTGTGAACGGATGACCAAGCCGCTCGAACGGATTCCAATTTTTATGAACGGGTGCACTAGCTGTTCGAACGGTTGGGCAATTTTTGTGAACGGATGACACAGCCGTTCGAACGGATTGACTTCCTTTTTGAACGGATCGCCCAAGCCGTTCGCACAGATGCAAATTTTAATTGAACGGATGAGAAACGGCTTGTGAACGGATTTCCGTTCGAAAACGGAAAGCCGTTAGTGTACGTTTTCGCGTGGGGGTCACATATTTACCTTTTGATAAGCCTTTGTCTTCTTGCCAGACATCAAGACAAAGACCAATGGGACCAGTTTCACTTGGTCTTCGCATCTAACATATGCATTGATGGTCCAAAGCTGGGTAAAGGGGTGGTGGTGGAACTTGAAGGTACCACCTATGATTCAGGTCTTGGCTTTGCCGAGGAACTGAAGTTGTTTTTGGGTGGCAAAGACGAGATGGCATCTACTGTTGACAGTGACATCTGCTTGAAAGAAGCCATCAGGAATGTGATCCTCTTCCAAACTGAAATCCAGGTCTACTGGGTCTTTGGGCCTGGTGTTTTGTCCAAGCCGATTTGCAGCTTGGGCCAGTAACCTCGGTTTTGGCTGGGACATGGTCCATCAAGTTTTTTAAGGAGGACCTATAAAAATGAAGAGGGGAAAAAATTCTATAAGCTGATGTCAAATCAAAGTCATCTAATTCACTGTAGACGATAGAATATTATTTCAGCCCCTTAACCCTCTTCTTTTTTGAGAATCAAGTAATATAAATAGGATGTCCATGTGTGGTACACCTCTTGGAAGGTGTTGATTAGTATACTTTGATTAGTATACCTTTTTGAGAATCAAGTAATATAAATAGGATGTCCATGTGTGGTACACCTCTTGGAAGGTGTTGATTAGTATACTTCATAAATCACATCAAAAGGTAAAAAGGACCCTTAAAAGATAATTTTGGTACTAAAACTTACAAATTGGCCGTTGACCAGTTAATAGCATAATGTGCCACAACAATTCAAGAACTTTCAAAATATTTAATTTAAATTACCTCATTAACAATAGCTGGTGTAGGTTTAAACAAATCTTTCATTGCCTCTGCTTTTACTGCCACCATGATCTCTGCAGCAGTGGCTGCCCTGGCAGCTGGCTGATGGTTGTGACAGGTGCTGTTGGATTGGAAACCACCACTGCGTTCCATCACCAATGCCTTGCAGGGTTTTTCTTTGTGCAAAATATTTTGACAAGTATTTTAAGATCAGGAAGCATACAGACCTAGCTAAAACATGGAGAAGTGTCTTAATTATTTATCTCCTATAATATTATAATTTCTTGAGTTAATTCACTTGAATTTAAATTCCCTTTTAAAATTTAATGTCTTGATTTGCCCACAAGACAAGTACATATATTTATGAAATAAAATTTTACTTACCAACAGCGCTGCCCTCGAATTGGTCTTGCACAAACTGTTCGAGATGCGATCCCCATGATACCTCAATTGTTGGTGGGTGGATGGAATCTTCAAGATGGTCTGTTGTTCAATCTGAAATTAAACACAGATAGGTCAATAACTTTTCTTTTAACTTGTCTCATAATAATGACTTGAGTAAGGTTTTTTGTCATTTCTATTTGGTGTTATCAAAATCATAAAATCTGAACTGTTATATTTCATAAATGGGACAAACTTGAATTATGAACTGTAGCTGAATTATCCAAAAAGCAAATATTTCTACCATTTTATATTTGTTTCAAATTTTTTTTTTGATTTGCTAATAATACATGTATATGAAATAAAATTTTACCTACCAACAGTGCTGCCTTCATTGCTCTTGCACAAACTGTTCAAGATGCGATTCCCATGATACAATTGTTGGTGGGTGGAGGGATTCATGGCTGGTAGACAATGAATCAGAGTTTTCCAATCGAGAGCTCGCAGCAACAGGCTCTCCAGATATGCAACTCTACTCTACAACACAGGATTCACAATGCCGCTCTTTTTCTGCCCCGGTCTGCACAGCAGCACAGTATGCTTGTCTTGATATTCCTATTAATGGTAATAATAATAATTTGCTGATGCTTATTAATTAGTTTTTCTTTTTACAGTTTACTGTTAATTATTTGCTTAATCGAGGTTCCTGACCCCTTACTACTATTATATGTAAATAGCTTTTTTATCACTGCTGTTTGTTTCTTATTTTTGATCAAACTATGAGGCCTTGTGAAGCAATATGACCATAAATAATGTTGGGTTAAATCTTTAGTGCTCGGGGGCAGCACAAGTGAATTTTTTGTGAACGGTGTTTGTGGCAAATTACTAAGCAGAAAAGGATGTGTGAAACTCCTCAAGACTAAATTTGTTGTACAGGCAGAAAATCTTACACCACTTACATATTCATAGTGTCTGTAAGTAAGACCAAAAGAGTTACTTCAGAGCAAGAATGTATCGGTGCCAGAGCAGGTTGAATTTTCCAAGCTGAAGACAGAGAAAATCACAGTAAAAACAGAAATCATTGGAATGAGACTTGTCACAGGAACTGTCAGTGTTAAGTGATATGACCATAGCCATAACTAATGTTGAGTTAAATCTTCAGTGACTTAAATATGGCGCTTTGTTAGGGTCAAAATTCAGACTAGTGAATTCGTCACTTAGTGAAATTTGTTGCATCACAATTTCACCTCTTAGTCAAATTTACTATGCCTTGAATTCAGCAAACAGCTGAATTTATCATCCTGCAAATTCATCTTACACCTTAATTTTTACCTTGATTTGTCTGGTAGGCGAATTCATCTGATAGGTGAATTCAGATAGGGGAATTCAGATAGGCAAATTCATCTGACTGGCAAATTCACCTCGAACGAGGGGCTTGGAAACTAGTTTTATTTTTCCCATGGTGCATCCTCTCCCTTGTTGTAATGGCGGAACAAGAGAGGCACGATTTTGTGCGAAGTTTAAGGCTCTCGTTGCTTGACTTAGCAAGACTAATAGAACATGCCTCAAGTACTGATGAAGTAGAATATGTGATCTCTCACGCGAAAACGTTCCAAACAGTTAACCGTTCTTAAACGGATAGCCGTTCATAAGCCGTTTATCAGCCATTCGAACGCCTCGAGCTATCCGTTCACAAAAATTCATCATCCGTTTGAAAGGCTCAAGCTATCCGTTCGAAAAAAATCATCAGCCGTTCGAATGGCTCGAGCTATCCGTTCGAGAAATTCATCAGCCGCTCGAACGGCTCAAGCTATCCGTTTGAGAAAGTAATTCATCAGCCGTTCAAATAGCCCGAGCAAAAAAAAAATTTTTTTTTGGAAGCTGTTACATTTCACGAACAGTCGTCACGTTTCTGTTCTTTGTTTACGTTCCCTTAATAAATCTCATTCCAGTAACAATTTTTCTCACGAAACAAATTAAAAAACACCGCTCTTCAAAAATCATGTTTTCTCACTAAAAATTAATTGCGGAGCATATAAAAATTTATATTCGTTTGAAAGGTCAAGAGTAGTATGACTTTTCCCGGCTATTGTTTTTCTTCGAGGTGAACATAAAGCTCAGATTACGAGGTCACACCGAACCCACGCATTACACAAACTATCTTCAAAACTCTGCCTTTGAAGCACTCGCGCGTTGACAACTACCACAAATTGACATCCTTATCAATCCAGCTTCATCACTTTAAAATTTCAGCAAAATCGAACACCACCAGAAGAAATGAATTGATCTTTCGTATTTCATTCACTAGCCGAGTTCACTTAGGAAGAGCGGTCGCTCATAGCAACCAAAAACCACACGAAGCGCCGTTTTGGTCCAAAAAAATTCAGGATTATTGCTTGGGAGCCGAAACTTTGAATGGGAACATCTTTTTCGAACTTTTCTGAGGTGATTTTGGCGAAAAAAATGACCTCTGACAGCTACAAAAGAGAACGAAACAAAAGCCAGAGCAGACAGCATAATGAGTCAATAATTTATTCATGCGTGTGAATCGAGAATGTCTCAAAATAACCTTAAGATTGAGACAGAGATAAAGGCTTTAAACCACAACAGTTTAGCAACAGTACATTTTCGTCGCTTGTTTCTGAATTAGAAACTGGGTTTGCTTTGTTTTCTTTTTTGGTGACATGGAGAAATTTCACTGTTTACAAATTATTATTACCATGTGTCCCGGAGTCCCAGACCTGCAGTGTGGTAGCGGCATGAAATGAGCTTGTTTGAAATGGCTTTTTCTCTCCACATTGTACACAGGATAGAATTTAAGAAGTTCGCTTCTGTAGGCGACTTTCAAGCTTTCTTGATTACCGTATGTTTAGCTCCGCCAGCAGAGGACTTTTTTTTTCTTTCAAACAGTTTTCAAACAGCTTCTAAACGGAATTTCGAGTCTTGTGATAATTCTCCGGTCAAGATATTGCTTACAAGACCAGCTATTTTCTCCTCAATATCTGGAGATTTTTTGATGTTTGGCAGTAACACCTGGATCAGGCTGTCTAGGAAGTCGTTGTTTGTCACTTCGTCAGGGCGTGAAACGTTACATTGAGACTTTGGACTTTGGCCGTTGCTCGAGTCGAGCAATTGATTTGTGGCCGTGGTTAAGTCCAGTAAATTGGGTGTCCCATCTTGTTTCCAAATCCTTGATTCCGCCCCTACCAAATTTCAACTCAAACTTAAGGAGGCTATGCATATTAAGTGGGAAAAGCCTAATTTAAACCATCAATTTCATCATGTTAACCTGACACTTGCGCTTTAGGTTTTATGTTCTTTCACACTTTGTAAATCACTCAAATATCTTTGTTACTTTATCATAATTAATTATGTATGTACGTTTCGCTTAGTTGTTATATAGTCCAACGTTTTTTTTTTCAAATTTTATGTAACTGATGATGATGTTGGCAACATCGAAACTTGTCTTCAAAATTAAAACTGTCGTAACGTTCTTAAAAATCACGATTTGCTTTCTGCTATCTCGACCTTTTGGTGTCCCATCTGTTACGACGTCTTTATCCTCCTCATTTGGGTCAGGCTGCAGAAGAATGTCTTCTCTCAGGTGATTGAACGCTTCGGTTTGGGCCTTCGAAGCTTGGATGAGTTGTTTGAGCGAGCTCTGTAAGCTCAGCAAAACGCCCACCATTTCAGTCGAGCAGTTTTCCTCGCCATTTCTGTCATAGTCGGGACTGGAATCTGTTACTCCGTGGTCGTCGACGCTCATAGTCCTTTGACCTGTGTTTTTCTCGCTGCAGATTGATGTTCTGAGAGACACTTCAGCGACAGGTAAAAGAAAAAGTGCAAATCTCATTCAGCAAAAACTTTTGCTTCTTACTGACGGCGCAAAGCGATAAGCACTGATGTGCGCATGCATGTTGCAATCTCATGGGATCCCTGTAGCAGTGGTGACGAAATAGAATAGTAATTTTAAGTCCAATAAGATTTAGAACTGTGACCTTTGCAGAGGACATTGCTTCTGTCAAATCTATTTGAAGCCTTGACTACTCGAGAGATTGTTTCTTCTCTTTAAGCATGTTGAATGAGAAGTCTACCAAAAAAAGACTTCAAAACAATATTGTTGAGGTGGCAGCACCCAGATTTATAAGTTCCTTATATGGCAAAGAGTAAAACTTGAGGCAAATTTTGTTTCAAGAAGCCATGGTTTTAAAAAACTTACTGATTTCATGTTTATCTTTGCATTTTTGAAAAAATTTTTCATAATAATAAAGTACTGGTCAAACACGCATGTATTAATTTTTTTTCCTTATTTACTAGAAAATTCAGCGGAGACTTTGTTTGTTGGATACAATGCCATGGACTGAAGAACGAAAAGCTGCAATAGCAAAGGTCCTCACATGGGACTACCCCAGCTCTGATGAATCAGACAATCGTCATGTCAGAGGATGAAAATGGGCTTACTTGTCTTAAAGGATACGTTTAAAAAAGCTTTCGTGGGAGAAAACAACTTTGCCTAACGCAAAGAAGGCCCTGGACGATGCTTACATCAAGAGTGTGCCACCAAGGGTAAGAGCAAATGTTTTGGAGTGGAGAGTTCATCACACTCCATCAAAGAGAGGCCCGCCTCCTGATGCATTACAATGGGCAGTTAGGATCACAACACCAGAAACCCCTCCAGCAACCCCAACAGTAGCTAGACCATTGGAAACACCTGCAGCCAGGGCTGTTTTAATCCCCACACATACTGGCAATCCAGCAAGAACACCTACACGTGCACCTATGTCACAATCTCCTGGTACACCAAGGACAGCCCCAGAAGTAACCAGACCATTGCAAACACCTGCAGCTAGGAGACCACCAACATGTACGTCTCAATCTCCTCTCACACCAAGGGCAACTCCAATTACTGTAGACAGTACAGCTGAACAGAGAGCAAGAGGCACATTGGAAACACCGAGAATTCCAACCCGTATTGCAGCTCCCAGAACAGTTCCAACACAAATACGGGGAAAAAAAGCATGTACATAGACAAACTTCCAGATTGCCCGTGCATTAGATCTTGAACAATTCAGATATTTGAATGGGAAATGTTGTTACAATTTCCTTCATGGTTTTGAGACTGCTGCCTTTTTGCTCATGGATGACTAACATCCATGAGCGTAGTGGGCATTCTAATGGCAATCACTCACTCACTCGATTCTGATTAATTTATTCATTAAAGTTGAATTAAACACTTTTTCACCTACCTCCCCCTCTAAGTATTGTTTTTGTGCCAAGCGCTTCTTAGCGCATGTTTGGCTTGTTTATCAGGGTACTAGGGAGGGGTATATTTTTGTGCAACAAAATGGCGGAACTCGTCACGGAGGTCGACGAGTCGGTCAAGATGGTTTTTCGTTTGATCTGTATACAGGAATTCCTTCGTGGGTTGAAAATCTCAAAGTTGTTTCACTAGCTAAGGAACACTAGCTCCTACAAATCGACGTCGCAATCCTAAATGGCAATCTTAAAAGCTACAATAGCTATCGACAGCAGACTGGAGGAGGGATGAAACGCGGAATGCCGTGTCATCTGGAAGCTAAGGTATGGTTGTTTATTTCTTTAAAAATATGCTATAAGAGCACTTTTGAGTACTAGTAATATAGATTCTTTCGCTCGGAAACTGCTTGATTCCGAAAATAGTCGCATGACAAAGCACATGTTTTTCTAATCGTTTGCCATTTTGTGTCATAATTTGTTGGTTGTTTTTGCGGAGTTGACTTCTTTCTGTTCAGTTGGCAATTTATATTATCGGTGTTATGGATGTCATTTGGTCTGAAAATGCTGATAAGAAGTCTTTCGTATAGTTGGGAACAAAAGCATTATTATGGCAACCCTCGACTGGCCAGGGTAATTCTAATGTGAAGCAAATGAATGAACAAACTGAATAGTTAGTTTTAACTCAGCCAATTCCAAATATGTCATTGGTATCTATCGCTCAAAATCTAAAGTTGCAATTTGAAAGTTAATTGATGCTCTAACTCATCTGAAGTCACAACTTGGTATTTACAGAACTTACAATTCTAACTCTACTGCTTGGGAATCTCAGATATATTGATCTAATGCAGAAAAATACAGAACAAAAGGCTCTAACAAAATATGTTATAACAGACAAAGGATCACTCAGTTGATTTACCAGTATACTACTGACTACCCATGACAACTTCACGCCGCTTTAAGTGTGTACCCCAAATTCTGGGGTCATTGAGCATTCATATATTCACGCTATTGTTCTTACTCATCACTTATTCATAACGATGTTCTGCCGACAACACCGCATGTTTCCGAAGAGCGCAAGCTCTTTGATGTTGGTGAGATATTTTTCTTTTGTTAACAGAGAAGAAATAAAACCCTAGGGACTACGATAATGTCTGCTTGATTGATTTTAAATTCATAGGATGTGTTACCACAGCTGGTGCCACCATTCTTGTCAATTTCAAACTTGAACCAGATATCTTTATTAATTGACGAAGGGAGGTTTTAGTAAATTACCACCGAACGACCAGACACGTCGGTCAATATTTACGCTCTCAGCGAAATTTTGGTTACAAGAATCGTGTTCGAGTGAACAATTTTTTGAAGGCCGTAAAGAGTAAAGGTCGAAAATTCTACATAATCGCCTTTTTAACTTTTTCGATCAAGAGAGGGTTTCTTTTTCCAAAACACAGGAGCGCACGCGAATTGAGTTTATGACCGAGGAGTATATTTACCTTAGTACAAAGCAGCAGTTACAAAACTTGTTGCGTGTCGCAATTAATGCAACATTGGTGTTAAACATTTTTATTTGCTGATCTTTTCTTACCCTATTTCGTTTCTCGTTGCCTTTGCTTTAACATTCCCTGCGTAAAATCTTTTTGACTGAAGTGCACTTCACTCGAATCGAAACCGAAAACAAATATATACACGATAAAAAAAGCCTCGATTGTTTATCGTAAAATAAAAAAACTTAACAAGTTACACGCCACGATTGTCGAAATTTCCACTTACGAGCGGGGCTAAACGTGGCTGCATGGAGTAAAATTATAACACGCGCTGAGTTTTTTGGGAAAAATATAAAAAAATACAAAAACTAATAACAAGTTACACGCCGCCGCTGTCGGAATTTCCACTTACGCGCGGGAACGTGGCTACATGAAGGAAAATGATAAAACTCGCTGAGTTTTTATTAAAAAAATACAAATCAAGGAATTTTAATTGAACTTTCTTTATTGAGCAAAGAAAGAAAAAAGTCATCAAATACATATTCTGGGAGGAACAGATAACATGAAACATGACACTGCTGTGAATAAAACTTGCCGGCGGCTTTGAATCGAGCACTCAGTCGGCTTCAAAATAAAAGAATCATCATTAAATCTCTCCTTACAGCTCCTCGAAAGCGTCTGATTAAAAAGTTGTGGTCAAAGGAAAAGTTCAAATCCATTACGTGATCTGGGCATTCACCACGCATCGGAACGTGTTTACGAATAAATTAACTATGGCGGCCGCTCTACGAAAAAATCTAATTTTGGCGTTCCGTGACCAAAACAACTCGTTCAAGATCTCTTTTTAAAGCTCTCGATATGATCTGTATTCAAAAATACACAAGCTTAAGCTTACAAAATTTGAAAATACATTGCGAAGAAGCCAAATCTATAAAATGTCTGCGATGATTACTTCGGATTACTTCATAATCATTCACACATCGCGAACAAAAGGATACGTTCACAAGTCAGTTCGCCCATGGTCCCTTAATTGTAGCATTGTTCCAGTCTTTTGAAGTCTCTTTGAGGTCTCCTTCCAAAATATCTCACCTTTTTCAAACCGAATAAAACCGAAGTTACTCGAGACGCTTTCGGATGCTACCGAAAGCAATGCCCAAAGGAATAAACTGAGCCTTCAAGCTACAACATCCAGAGGTGTAAGCCATTTCAGAAAGACACATTTAAAGCGGCGTGAAGTTGTAATGCATACACAGACAGATCATGTTTATACCAATGTTGAACATTGCGTACAATCAGCAAGTACCCTAGAGTCTTACTAATAGTGATCATAAGTCTATTTATATTTCCATGAAAGCTGTTTGAATATTATTTTGTTTACAATTTTCAGTGTGTATCACATGAAATCATTTCATATTTAATTTTGCTGAATATGAAACTTTCCATGCCAAATAAACATCTAAATGTATCAAACAGCTATTTGAATCACATAGAGAAAACAGTCAACATTTATTTGTAGAAACAAAGAATGCTTTGAATTCCCTGTGTTTTATTGTTCCTAATTTCGAATTCCTAGTCCTCATAAAGATTCAAAATTATATGTTACTCTACCAAAATTTCCAGACGCATGACATAAGA
This sequence comes from Platygyra sinensis, assembly GCA_019787425.1. NCBI lineage: Eukaryota > Metazoa > Cnidaria > Anthozoa > Scleractinia > Merulinidae > Platygyra > Platygyra sinensis. The sequence goes on along the minus strand of JAHPZR010051649.1, from coordinate 82,919 downwards.
ATAAATGTTTCAGGTTAAAGAACTATTTTAAGTCCTGACTATTTCTTGAGGAAGCATGCCATATAAAACTGTGATTTTCTTTCATAAACCCTTTCCTGTGTTGAACTGAATATCAAGCAATAAATATCACCAAATAAAAAGCAATAAATATTACTTCAATGTACTGGTACACCACAATTAGGGATCTGACAATAAGAAAACACAATGGTTGAATGTGAAGCATATCTTCTAGCCATGTGTAAGAAAAATGAATTTATCTAAGTTGTATTTTCAGTTTTTAGGTCTGCTATCAGTTAGACAAAACTATCAATGATTAATCTAAATATTAATTCTGGTTTATTGTAAATATTAATCTTACGTTTACACATATAAGAAAGTCATAAGTCTTATTTTACTTAATTATTGTTTGTGTAGCTTTTTATTTATCTATTTATACACAACCCAACAGGCTGCATAGCTTACATAAATACTCATCATGTTTACATAAAGGGTTTACTTACAGCACAAACAATTGATCTGCGAGACAGGGAGAAATCAAGGTAGTTTTATCAACATTGTTATTAAAGAAAGCGCCTGTCACTATAACATGTAGTTTCAAAACAGAGAGATCCTCCACAAAATAAAAAGTAGGAAGTAATATTTGAAAAACAAAATGAGTTTTTAAAAGTTTACATATAAACAGAGCTTAAAAGAAGCAAAAAAGCCATTTACAAGACATCTAAATTTTTGTCTATTAAACCCGTTTCCAGGTTTGCAATACTTTGTAATGATTACTTTGCTTGTCAAAACTGAATTACAGGACGTGAGCAAAGAGCTTCTGAGCCACATGCAAGGCCAGACGAAGCTTATGGAGTTGTTGGTAAAAAACCAACAGCAAGGTGGACTACAGAACGTTCTCCACGCTCCGTTTGGCCAAGCGCCTGTAGCCACTAACCAAGTCCAAGTTCCTGGTGCACAACATCTCTTCGTGCCTGGTGCACCTTTCTGTGCACCCTTTTTCGGCAGCCAACCCTTGGCGGTACCAGGTGTGGTGCAACCACTTTGCCAACCCATGTCGGTACCAGTTGGTAAATCATCTGCGGGTACTAATGGTCTGCCCCCACAAAATGCTAAGCATTATAATCTCAGAAAGGGGCGCCAGTTCAATCCGGTTTTTAAGACAAACAGGTTTTGAAATAGTTTCATTGTTTTTAACGCACTTAAGGTTACATGATTTTTTTATTATTATTACTATATATATTTTAATCTTTTATTGTAAATATAACATAATTCAACCTTCGGGTTGCAAAGTTCTTTTTAATAAACTATTTATCTATCTCAATCATTATCTGAGCAATCAGTTGGCCAACAATTGGTGGTACTAGGTGCTGAACAACCAGTTTGCCATCCCTTGGCGGTACCAGGTGGTATGCAACTAGTTGGGCAACCCATGGCCGTACCAGGAATGCTCAACCACTTGGCCAACCCTTGGCCGAACCCTCAGCGGTACGCGGTAGGCAACCTTTATTGGTACCGGGTGGCATGCCTTTGATGGTCCCTAGAGGACAATCGTTAGCGATATCTACATTTCCATTATCTGCCACATGGATGCCGTTTTTAACAGTACCCGTACCCCTACATGCTCCTGGCACAGAACACCTAGTGTCCAAAGAAGATATCCCAGTTACTAGGGGATAGAAAAACAAATGTAATGGGAAATTTATGAAATGTGGAGAACGTTAAGTCAGTTACTTTCTTTCAAAGCTTGTCTTGCCAGTTGTGTATATTATGCAGACTGAGTCATATTTTTATACTTTACTCAATAAAATGAATTATGGATCAAGTTATATTGGGAATGGTTTCTAAATTATCACTTCCAATGGTACTTTATTCAGTACTAGTGAAAGCATCATTACAGCTAACAAAACACAACGCGCTACTAGAATCAGTCTCTGGGATTACAAATACCTCAAAACATTTCTATGTTGCTAATGTATTGAATACTTTTTGTGCAAACTCAAATTTTTTTAAAACATGTGTGAGCTCATTAGCGATTTTGCCACCCAGAAATTCCGCAGTTTTTTAAAGACAATATCTCGTTGAATATCACACCGAAAGAGCTAAAACTTTAACCATGTATTAAGTTTCACTAGCTCTTTAGCTGCCTGGAGTCAATATATACCGGTACATAACAAGTTTTCTTCTGTGGGCAAAGTCGTATGCAAATGAGCAAAAATGTAAACAATAACGTCAGCACGAATTCCCCAATTGGGTCATAATTTTGCCTCAATAGCATATCGTAACCACAAAGATTTACCTTCATTTAAATGTTTTATTCATATGAGAACTCAATTTAGAGAAAAGTAAAGTAATTCCCATTGAGAAATTTCTGTCACTCGTGCTATTCGAGAATACGATGTTATTACAATAATGTTATGTTATTTATTGTCAAGTGGTCTCTTACGGGAGGTTAAAAACAAAAGAAAATTTCAAACTTTCATAGTTCTTAAAGGTAGTCGCGGAAGCTTATGAGCGGTGGCCGCTTGTAAGAGGTTTCAAATATAGTGATTTGACTTGGAAACGTTTGGTATTTAAAAACTGGTCGGAAGGTGGTCCTAGCCTGCGTAGAAGGCACATTAAGAAAGTGAAGGAAGGAGGGAGTGGGAGCTCACTCTTGCTACTCCCCATCCATTTATTTTTTCCCGGTTACCTTAACCTCTCTCTCTACGCCTGCTATGCATGCTAGGTGGTTGCAACGGGAGGTTGACAGGCAGATGTAATCCCCATTTTGACCTAGGCTCCTCAATATTTTTAGTTTCCTTCGGTGAATTGTTTTAATAATTTGCCACATTATGGAAATGATATTTTCTGACATTTTCAATAGGTCAAAAGTCAAGGTTGTTCAGATGGCTTTTCCAGTATCCTATAATTTGTCATTATTTCAAATATATGAGATTAGCTCTGACAGACCGAAAAAAAAATGGGGGATTTTAGAGGGATTGTATGCAGTTCCAACTGAGCCATATTAAAGAAAAAACATTTACCGAAGGGAACTCGAGAGAATCAGCATTTATTTGGTCATGCGGACATCACAAAATTCCGGAAAACACACGTGGGACATGCGTGGCTATTTATATTTGAGCGCACGCTTATGTGGATGCCATGTGTCGAGTTCGGGGAAACAGGCTGGGGTAAATTAGAGCTCTTAATGAAGTTCGCGCCCAAAAGTTCCCACATACAGTTGTTTTTAAACTTTGACTACAGGTACAAAATGATCAGATTAGATTAAAAACGTAAAAAATCGGGGGTCACCGAACTCGTTTTGAAGATATAAAGGCGTATCGCGGACCATAGCATTTCTAGGATTTCCAGCCACTCGAAGCGACTCTGGCCAGATTCATTACTATCGGCACATATTTAAGTTGAAGAATCATATCTAAGTTGTGTTATCTAGGCCTATTTGATAGATTTTAGCTACATATCTCATTAAATCAGGTAGAATTAGCTGTAAGAAATGAAACTTCAAAGTTACGCACATCTGTATCCATGTACCAGTTATTTGAATAGTATATGAGAAATAATTAAAACTTCCCATGTACAGATTTTCTTTTGTTTTTTAGTATAATGGAAAAAATCAGGAAAGGAAGTGATCTGCCGAAAAAGGTGGGGGTCACCGAGCATCCTACAAAAATATTCGCATTCTACTCTGTAATATTTTTCAACTGGGAGAGGACTAAAGGCCACCGCCTGGTTAGCTCAGTTGGTAGGGCGCCAGTCTGCTGTGCGGGAGGTTGAGGGTTCGAGCCCCAGACCGGACCAACACTCAGGGTCTTAAAATAACTGAGGAGAATGTGCTACCTTTGTAATAACATCTTCAAATGGTTAGACATTCAAGTCTTCTCGGATAAGGACTTCAATCCGTAGGCCCCGTCTCCTGCATCTTCAGTGTTACATGGTCAGCAGGGGACGTTAAAAAACCCATGCACTTGTCGAAAAGAGTAGGGGATGTAGTTCCCGGTGTTGTGGTCTATCTACCCATGTATGGGTTGGGTGGGTGGGTGAGATCAGAAATGGACTGATAGCGGCAGCCTGTAGTGCCTTATATAAGCTGATGTCCGATCTCACCCAATAGGAAAAATTGTAAAATTGGTCCTGAAAAGCCCCATTGGGAGTGTCCAATTACGTCCATTACATTACATTACATCAAACTTGCAACTTCAACATCAGGCATTAATAACTGATGAACATGAAGATGAGAAATACACCTACTATAATGTAACAGATCAGAAAAGAAACATAGCTATTTACATTTATTAAAGTCACTTTAAGAAACCTGAAAAGTGCTCGCATGGTAATTCAATTAATTAGAGTTTTGAAAGAAGTTTAAGAGGCGTTGGTAATTTCGTTCTGCCCTAGATGCATTATCTGCAAAGTCTTCTGGGAGTACACCTAAACAGCTTCATTAAACGCTGAAGGTACCAGCGTTGGGAGTGACTGGGCAAAAGAAAATCTTTCTTCCAAATATGCAAGATCTCTCCTGGTCAGTACCTGTCCCATATCTTGGAATCCTGTTAAAAAAATTGTTTGTATTATTGGTTATATGCTTGTCTTATCAGTCGATGTCAAATACTGCTCTTTAATTGGTCACAAGGGTTGGCAGTTCACCTTCAGTTCAATTTAGTGGTGAACTATAATTAAGCAATACACCACACGTTTCTATGGTACCATGCAGGATGTGGTTTATCAGCCTAGATACCATATTATAATTACCATGAACTCCTGGAAACAGGTACAGATCATCTGGAACGCCGTTTGGTACGTGGCGGTCTTTCTGTTTGTGGATACGATGAGAATTATGCTGTTCTTGGAAGTCATCGAGTTCTTTTTGAAGAAGCGGTATAAAGACGTGAAGAAAGCAATGTCTGAAATAAACTAGCACTTAGGACTATCATAAATTCATACTACAAACAAAAGTTGTTCATGAAACAAACATTTAAAACGTGACTTTGTGGGTGTGTCATTAAAAAAGAACAACAGGAAATAATGGGTAGCAAAAAATTTTTCCCTCGGATGGACAATGGAGGCATGCAAGATAAAGCTTAAATAGTACGCAGGACCTCAAAACGTGTGCTAATGCAACTACTGGGCATTCCTTTTGAATGCTGCAAATGAAAAAAATCTCATGATTTCCTTGACACAGTTAACATCGCAATTTAGTTATTAACTGCAACTTTTACACCTGCCACGGTCGGCTTTGAAGACTGCTGTAAAGCTTGAGTTAAATTATTTTTAACATTGCAAATTTTGTTACTTCAATACTGCTCACAACAAAACATTTGCATGAAAGCCTGTGCATGTCTCCACAAATCCATTTCCATGTGTTAATATTACAGATCTCTTCACTTTTACTAATGTAATCCAGTTAATAGTTTAAAGTGCCCCTTAGACGAAAATTCATATCTTTTTTTCGCCCTTATTCTGCTACAGAATAAATCGTTGGGTTGATTACTATGTATAATTGACAAAGAATGTTGACAACAAACCCTCTAACGTAATAATTTTCGGCTCCAAAGTGTCTTAAAATTTGGCCGCCATTACCGAACTTCGTTCCAAATGAGCCCGCAATTGAAAAGCAGATTTCTTAATCATGACGTCAGAGGCTCAACATTCGAGTTGTTTTTAGTGAGATTTGTATGAGAATTTCATTCTAGCTAGTGTCTCCGAGGTCGAAATGTCCGATTATACCAGTGAATCTAGTGAAAGCAGTCAAGAACAATCATCTGAGGCTTCAGAGGACAGCTTTGTTTCAGCCAACGAAGACTTCTTGCCTTACGACGAAAATATTGAGCCGATTGCCACGGAGAAAGAAGCGGCGGAATACCAGGAACAAATGACCCAAGAAGAAGAGGAAGAGGAGTAGATTCTCTGGGGAAGAAGACGTCGAAAACTGGTTTGTAGTGCTCTTTATTATATTTGTCGCTTGTAGACAGGAAACGTTTTTTTTGGGCCGGTCAACTAGTGGAAAGGCTGCCTACACATTTACACATTCACGTTACAAAATTCCACTTCCAGACATGTAAGCTTTATATGGGCATTGAATTATCCACCGAAATTTGTGTGCCTTGTCATATTAATTAGATCATTTTCCCACTTTTTCCTCAGGTGCAAATGCTCCAACTGCTCGCTAGAGTTTGTTATAAAACCTGAAGAGTGCAGATGTTGTATAGAAGTTGATCGATGCGTTGAAAAGATGGAGGAGTTAGAAAGGGAAGGTGACTGCATCATTGCACATCCCGGTTTCGATGATGTTTGTTTAAATCGTTGGGTGCTACACACTGCGGGAGTTGGTCTTAAAACAAAAACCAAAAAATCCTACACCACCATGTTAGCTCGAGGCGACACGGCCGAGCATGAGTAAGTTTGTGTAACTTTATACTTTCATTATCACCCAGTTAGAAACAAACAGAAAATACTAACCACTTGGGGGAAGTTATACCTAGCTGCTTATCACATTCATTTAATTGTGAATGCAGTAACATGCATGTATATCACAAAGTGCAGACAATGTAAGATGTTTGGAATAGAAAATAATATGTAAATTTACATTATTACAGTCCTGTAGCAATAAAACGATGATTAGTCTTGAAACCTGAACTTCTCTGAAGTTATAGTAACTGTTATAAATTTACATAGCCATATTTTATTGTCCCAGATTCCTCCGAGCTGTTGCTTACAGGCAATTTGTTAGACTAGTGTGGGAATATGTTGGAGCTTCCAACAGAGTTCCTCTTCCCTGTTGTGTTTACAACAGTATTCGTAAGACCTTTCCTACAACGGGTGAGGATTTTCAGGGCTATGAGGAAGATGATTAGTGTGTAGCAGTGACAAAAAATTGCTTAGGCCGGTAAGTACGCATAGATTGGATAGCAGGTACATTGTCAGTTAAGAAATTATTATTTCGCATGAAGGAAGATAGCCAGGTAGTGAAATTGGTCATGATTGTGAAGCAATTTCCCGACAATATTTTGGCATTCATTTCATTCAGTGGATCTTCTAAGGGCCTGATTACATGAGCCAGGCTGGTCCAGTTAGCCGGGCTGCCTCGGTGTGCCAAGAACCAGGCTGATGACGACGACGATGATGATGATAAACTTTATTTCAGTGTCAAAGCCTTCTAGCTGGCCATATAAGGCCTACTAATAGGGGACAGTAAATTAAAATACTATCAGCACTAACTCATCAATATATAAAAATGGTTGCTAAAAGTGAAATGTACAAAAATATACATCCTTAAAAATATCATTAAAACGTAGTCGAGTTATCATATGAAAAAATACTAATTGGTCTGGCCCGGTTGTCATGCTGGCCCATTTGTCATGTAATCACAAAGTTGACTTTTATTGCATTTAACAAACATGCCTAGACCCCGTCAAACTGACACCAGCTCGGCTAACCAGGCCAGCCTGGCTCATGTAATCAGGCCCTAAAACACTGGTGTAGAAAGCACTCTTCACACTGTATTTGTATAATTTATGCCATGTATTCATCGTAACTTGATGGGCTCATATTGATCCCCTTAAAATAATGGAAGCCAATACTATTTTGTTGTTTGTCTGTCTCCAACTTTAATACAGTAGTTATATGTACATGTACGAGCAGCGCATGACAACATAAACAGTGTGTACATGTAGTATTCCCCCTATTCAACATCCCCCATCCCTGATGAGCTTTTTCCATGCTTTTCGAAGAGTCCTTTTCTTGAGCCACAATACAGTGTAGGGTTTCTCGTGTTGAGTTGTGAACTATGTTGAATTTGTACTGCTGCATTGCCCCTTTTTATGGCCTCTTCTTGGATTTCCACACTTTCTACACATGGGTGACTTCCTTCTTCGGCCAACAACTGTGGTCTGTTGTATCTGGTGAAGTTCTGCATCTGTTTACATATAAATGGAAAGAACACCAGAAAGTCACCATTTAACTTGAAGAAATACACTTTTTAATGACCAGTACATGAGACATATTGTTAAATATTACTTTCCAGGGTGCAATAAAAGTGTACTGGAAGCACTGAAAGAAAGGGCTATTGCAGTATTCATTGTTTGCTTGCAAATTAGCCCTTGCTGGCTAATTCTGAAACTTGAACAAGGCAAGAAGGGCCTAGAAAACACTAAAATAGTGGCCGTTTTGGAATAAGATCATAGATGTGTGTAATAAATCTCTTACAGTCCTTTCTCAACTTTTTAATGTTTTGTTTGTTTTGCAATTATATTTTCAACACCAGAACAGGTTGGCGGGCATAAAACTGTTTCTTTGGCTTTTCTTTGATGATAGTTGTTTTTCGCTGCTTCCTTATCCTCCTTATCAGGCAGCATGGTGTGTAGGGCCTCTGGAGTCTCCTCAGCTAGCTCACCCTGTATGCGGTTAAGTACTTCCCTTGGTGTTCTAATCAGTGTGGCATACAGTTCTTCAACATAGTCTGAAAAAACAAAGAATATTACAATAAATAATAAGAAATAGATTTATATAGCGCCATATCCTAACAGCTCTATGGCGCTTTACAATACTGTTTGTATTGTAAAGCAATACTGGCAATACTGTTTACAAGTAAACTTAGATAGGAATTTACATACTTACTTTATTGGCCACTTCCCATAGGGGCTTTTCAGGGCCAACAAAACACAATCACGATAGAACAGAACCTCCAACAACAACTGGTAAGAATCCCAACTGGCTGGAGACAAGCTAGTTGGCTATTTACAAGTGCAGCCGAGAAGCTGAATCAGGGGCTACCAGGAACAAGTTCAACAAGTAGTTAGAATGTGTCTTGAACCCAGGATCCAAGGATCTCAAGGCAAGCACCCAACCACTGGACTGCAATTCCTTAAGTCAGGTATGGCAGTTGTATGCACCCAATTAAATTGGATTTTATTTTTGATTTGTTTTTTAACTTACCATAGTTCTGGGCTACTCTCACTTCTCTGACTGTTGCTTCACCCAGTTTGAATTTAGGGTAGGTCACCTTCAGCTTTGGTTTGCCCTGCTTGTCCACCTTGGGTTCCCTCTTAAGGTTATAATTAAAGTGAATAGCTGCAAGGATAGTCCTAAATAACAACAAAAAACTGGTAATTATCATATAATTTATACATAATTTATGCAGAGTATGAGCATGATAAAGATAACAATAACACCAACAATACAGCAATGTAACAATAATAGTAATAATAATAATATTAATAATAATAATGATAATACTAATACTACTACTACTACTAATAATAATAATAATAATAATAACAATAATGATAATAATAATAATAAATAATAACAGCAATAATCTGCAAAGCAGGTACAAAGCAGTGGCTAGATTGATGAAGCCCCTGCAAGTAAGGATATATCAAGAGTATTGTTTTCTAACAATAGGCTACTGATATCAAAACTATGGAGCACTGTGTTTGTGAGGAAACAATTCTTGGATACACCATATTACTTAGAGGGGCTTCATGCGTCTGGCCCCAGTATTCTGTCTACACCATACTAGCTCTCACTGACCGGCACAACATCCCCAAGTAGGAGTATGCCAACATTTTTGGCGCAAACTGGTTGACTACCGAGTGGTAGCCCTCCAAGCAGCTGGTCTGTGCCACAGGTGATGCTTGCTTTATACCTTTCAACAATGAGTTTTGAGTCAGGACTTCCACCAACTTCTCATATGCAATTGATCCTTTGAAATGACAATTTCGAAGTATGTGGTTAGTGATCACTTCACAGTGATGCCAAATGCTGTCTAACCTGAAAGAGACAATATAATTATACATGTACCTTTTGTCATCCAAAGACGCGGGGTGGTGATTATACCATGGGCACACTTATTAAAGATCTGGTTTGGCAAATCCTTGTGTTGATTTATGATGTGATACAGGAAGGCCTTGAATTTAGCCAGTATGACATCTCCAAGCTTTGGTGTTGTTGAGGTTACTGACCAATAAAAATGCCTCACACAAGCCTTCTTCCACCTGCCAATAACCTCGCAGCCTTTTTCTTTACTAAGCTTTGTTAAAAGCTTTTGGATTTCTGAAATGAAAGAGATGAGTATAGTAATAATAACTTCTACATATTTGAATAGACCAATTTCAATATATTACAAGTCAGCTTTACATAGCAAACTTCAGCACAGGGCTCTGAGTAATAAACCCCACAAATGCTGTAGTTATTCCCCAGAGCCTTGTACTGAGGTCTGTTGTGTAAGGCTGAATTTTAATATATCGTAATTGGTCAATTGTTACAAAGGAAGGGCTTGTCCTTGTGAATTAAGGAAATATCCTTGTGTTGATAGTTTGCTTCATTCTTATCACCTGTCTGCTAGGATAAACAACATAAATCACACGGGATGTTGGAAGAACATACGAAGAATCATGTATCACGAGCCGCAGGTTAGTGATTTATGAATTCTGAGTGCTATTCCAAAATCCAGCATGATTTGCCATGCCCCTAAACCATAGAAACTTGTGGTCAAAAGCTTTTATCAAACAATTCAGAAGATGCACAGAATTTCCATGAGTTTAGCAGCACAATAATGATAAACCATAGTTGATTGGTCAATGAGAGTGTGTGCATAGATTTGGTTATTATATAATGACACACAGTAGCTACATTGTATATACAGCTGCAGCACTTTATAATTATAATGATGATATTGATTAATATAATAAACAATAATTATTATTATTGGATGAGGTTGAGCATGATATCATGAATTATCAAAACCTCGTGTCTCTGTTATCTGCCGAAGCCAAAGGTTTTGGCAGATAACACAGACACAAGGTTTTGATAATTCATGATATCACGCAAAAACCGAATTCAATAATTATTTTATTACATATTTTTCACATAATTCATCCTCAGAAACAGAAGCGAAGCATTCAGCCATTTTGTTTCTGAGGAGAACACTCCAAGGGGCTTAGTAACCAGGCAGACGTTGAACTTGACATGATAAATGCAATATCTGCAGCAGATATTGCATTTATCATATCAAGTTCACAAGCTATTGTGAATTGATTGAAAGTCTGATGTATAATATTATTTATTTATATTACTAACAGTTGTTAATTGATCATAATAAGGAGAACACACTATTTATTGTAATTACTTTTTCCGATGTGCCATAGGTCAAAGAAGTGGTCGATGAGTGGCTTTCCCAACTCTCTGCACTTCTTGGGACATTCCTCCCTCATCCACTTTGCTATGGACTGGTGGCGATCAGAAATGAAGGACTTAATTACCATTCCTGTTCCCAGCAAAAATGCCAAAGCCTTTTGGTGGCCCAAAAATTCCATGCTAGAGCTGCTACCTGCTTCATTGGCCTGGCAAATAAATGAACCAAGAGTTAAATTGATAATTATTGATAACAAAATTCTGACCTTTGCACATATGGAACTAGTGGCATCTTTCATGGTATTACTGGTAAGTCTACTGTGCATGGGCTAATTCATAAAGAATGGGGTTTCATAAGAAGAGTGTGTTTGGGCTTATACAACCCAAATGTTTAGTTTGTGACTTTACCTGGACAAGAACAATATGAATAATCAGGCCAATGGCACAGCAAAATATGGTATAGGTACCATATTTTGCAGAGTGGCCCATACTATCATGTCGGCCATCACCAGCAAGCACAACCTCCTTTCCTTTTAATGACTGTAGAATGCCATCCTGATAAGAGCGCCAAAACTTCACAATGCTGGGGAAGAGAAGATGCCGCTGATGATAGTAGTAAGTACATTCGTTGTAACAAAGCAACCCCATGTGCCTAAAAACCAGGAGTACTTTACCCACTGTTGCACCAGCACAAATAATAGCAAAGCTTAACAAAATATTTCCTGCAGGAAACTTTCCAAGCAAGTATGGTTGGCTTTTCCAAATGTATGTTCCATCACAGCTGCTGCACTTGGAGACAATAGAAAGCATGGTGCCTGTTTGGGTCACACTGAGGTGAGGCTGGCTTGCTAGACACAAATGGCAGTATTGAAATAGTAACAGGAGTTTAGAGAGAAATACAATTCCTTTGGGTTCCTCCCTGCAGCTCTTTCCCTCACAATGCAACCTGTGAATGACAAGAAAATAAAAGTCCCCACTGAAATCAGTATTCTCCCTTGTGCCATTGGATCAGCTGGGAAGTGGTATCAGGAGTGTTTTCTGTCAAGGGATCTATGTACCACTACTAGAATTCTACTTAAAGATCCTAACCACAACCTGCTTGTAACAGGAGGGAAGAAAACTACCATTACAGTGTTTGTTAGTAACCCTCTCCCTTCGCCAGATTACATTGTGTATGTAACCATAACTATGCATGTCATACTTACCTAGGTTTGTCACATTCTTTAGTGTCATCGTCATCTCCTGTGTTTGCATATATGCTTTCAGTTTCTTCAGGTGTCCATGGTGGGTCCTCATCAATCTCCTTTTCATTGGACTCTTGACTGGTCTCATATTCCATATCATCACAGAATGGTTGCTCATTTAATTCATCATCATCATCATCCAGATCATCATTACTTGCTGGTGTCTGTGTATCTACGAACACATTGATATGATAACATTGTGTAACAAAGAAATTAACTAAGTTCGCAACGTTTCCGTTTTGTTTTCTATATTTGCTCTTTTTCCTCCTTCCTTCTCTCCTGCCAGAATAGTGTAAATAAAGGTTGTTGTTGTTGTTGATGTTGTTTCCTTATGAAGACATATATTAACTCTAGATTTGTCAGTAATGCACATTCTAAGAATTGGACACCACTACTTTTGAAGCGGGTACATGTCCATGCACTGTGAATGGGTATTTTCGGAGAAACGTAAACCATTTCTAAGAGTTATTCAGTCCATCTCACCTGTACCAGTTGAACCCTTTAATTTCTCTGGTGATTGATTCAGTTCTAGGAAGGTCTTTGCCCACTCTGATTGGTTAGCAGTGATCTTCTGGCTCAATTCCTCCACTTTAGATTGCATAGTTTTTAGTTTCCGCTGAAGTTTCTTCTTGTCCTTCTTTAATTTTTCACACTTAGCACACGGAGTTGCATTCTTGAGGGTTTCTTTGGGTGTCTGTGATGCAAAACATTATACAGAAAAAGCAATGTCCCACCATATAACGTAACTAAAGCATAGTGCGTGCTCTTATTGGTTAATTCAGCATCTACTATTTGACCTATTTGCTCATGGGTGTGCACTGCTGACCTACTCAATAACTAAAGCAAAGCGCACGCTTTATGATGTAGCTCAATAAATAGACCTGTTCAGTGTCTCAATGTTATGTTATAAAACAAATGGTAAACGCCATAGCGTGTAGTATTGAGTTATGGACGCACTTGGGAGGTTGGCTAAGCACTCAAGAAGGTAGAGTCGCACTCGGCTATCGCCTCGTGCGACTCTTACGCTTCTTTCGTGCTTAGCAACCACCCGCGTGCATCCATAACTCAATACTACACACTATGGCGTTTACCATTTGTTTAATGGTACCCAAATTGTACAAATATTGCTTATGGTTTTGCACTTAAAAGTTATAAGAAACTTATGTAAACATTACTGCCAGTTCTCTTCAGTACTTACCTTCTTGAGAGAATTCGAGCTTTCCTCTACAACAGTTGAATCATGGTGTGTGAAGGTACTTGAAACATTAGGAGTTGATGTTGTAGGTGGGGTACACTCAGGAAAGATAGCACTCTGTAAATATATGAAAATAATTGATATTATATTTCCCGCAAATTATTTATGGTCACTTGATTCTTAGTCTTATTCCAGGAAAATTAAAGATAAAAATATTTAGTATATACACACTCGGTGATCTTGGTGTTTTAAGCAATCTGATTGGTTCGCTATCTCTAGCTAATTAACAATTATTCCATGAGCGCGGGTTAGATATGAGATGATAGATAGCCAACGAGGCGCGTAGCGCCGAGTTGGCTTTAATCATGTCATATCCAACAAGCGCGAGAATGGCTCATATACCATGATGGCTTAGCCAATGAAAACTCTCAAATTGCATTATCCAATGATCCAGTTTTTAATAATGAGCATTATTCACCCCCTACCGTGTGAATAATGCGTAAGCCAAACAAAAACAAAATGGCGGGTGTAAACTCGCGTTTCGCCAGTGTTTCGGAATCGATTTTTAATGGTTTCCTTCTGAAAATGTTGTTGAGATCACTGAGTGGGTATATACTAAAACAATTATTCTTTGAAATCGAGGTGAATAGTGGCAGAATATTTACCTCGCCGCTTCGCGGCTCAGTAAATATTCTGCCACTATTCACCTCGATTTCAAAGAATAATTGTTAAATATCTTTTCTAAAATATAACCAAAACTAACCCCTTGCTATTTGTCCCAGCTGAACCTAGTAAAACGGATAAACGTAAGGTGAAAGAAAATTCAGGCTTACAGTGTTTGGTGTGCTTGTCAAAGACTGTTCCGATAGAGAGTATCGTCATAAGGACATTCCAGATGCGAGAGGAGATAAAAAAAACTTCACTCTATATTTCAAGTCAAGCAAGAGTGGATTAATATTTGTTTTTTTATAATATTAAAAAAGAAAAATAACTTCATACCAAATGCTCTGCAGGTAATTCGGTCAATTCAGAGGCCAAGGGTAATGCACTCGAGCTAAAAACACTCTGAAAATAAAAGAGGGCACCGCTATTACTTGTAAATGGTAATCGTATTCAAAGTTCTGCAGAGACAATGTCATTATCTCGTTTGAAGCTTACTAGTTGGTCATGCGGAACAGCTGCAGCCTCGTTGTTGGCGCCCTCATCGTTCTGGTCAAGGGAAGACTCTATCTCGGCTTTTAGAATTTCTTGAATTGTCTGAAAGAAACCGGCAAAAAAGAAGTGCGATAATCTGACTGCGGTAACGGCGGAACAAATCTGTACACTGGAGCCTTTCATACAACATCCTCAAGGTCAACTGTTATGAAATGGCGAAAACAGCAGTCAGAGAACAATTTTCGTCTCTTACGCATGCAGCGTATACAACTTTTACAATATAAACCTGTGTGAAGAACCGCTATTACTTGTAAATGGTTATCGTATTCAAAGTTCTACAAAGATAATGGAAGCTTACTAGTGGGTTATGCGGGGCAACCGCAGCTTTGTTAGTGTCGTCGTCGTTTTCGCCAAGGGAAGATTCTTTCTCGGCTCTTAAAATTCCTTTAATTATCTGAAAGAAACAACGAAGTGCGGTCGATTATCTGACTGTACACTGAAGCCTTTTATGCAACATCCTCACTGACTGTACACTGAAGACTGTACACTGAAGCCTTTTATGCAACATCCTCAAGGTCAACTGTTCTGAAATGGCGAAAACAACAGTCGAAAAACAATGTTCGTCTCTTGCGTATGTCTGCAGCCAGTGTAAAGAACAAAACATTTCATGTGTTCATACGTACCTTTCTACGCGATTGTGCAGAGGATAGCTTCTCTGGTCCCTTCTTCCATACTGTCGGAATAGCATGAGAACGGATTGTCCGCTTAGATCCATCAACATGAAGGCCCCTCTCAAAACAGTTTTCTGTAAAATGTTCGGAACAGACGACAAAAATACCTCGCGGTGCGAAATTTGCCCGGTGCGTACGAACGAATCGTAGCCACTGATCCCGCACAGCTCCACTTGCAGGGCTACGATGCAAAGAGATTCCAGCACTATGGTTTGATATATTGCTACAGCCTTGCACCGTACAGCAACTTGATGGCATCTTTTAGTTACCAAGAGCAAATTTCGATATGGAAATTAGCCATGTGAAAGTTCTCTTGTTGAGCCTCTGACGTCACTACCAGTAATTTGTAGCCAAGCCTCCTAAAAAGTTTGGCACAAGGCCAAGGGTAATGGCGGCCATGAAATCACGAACAAAACGGTCGGGAAAAAAGTACTTCCAATCTTCGTAAAGCACTGAAATTTCGTAAGGTGAGTAAGAGAGTCCTATTCTACACGAAAATGTAAAAAGATAGGATATGAAAATTTTCGTCCAAGGGGCACTTTAAATATTTGTAATTAATATGAATTTGAAATATAACTGTGAATCCTTATTTTTTCAATTTATCCATTTTATTTTATTATTGTTTACTACAATAGTTTTAGGGGTAGCAAAAATAGGGGGTCCTTGGACCCGGTCCATGAAAGGGGTCCATGGACCAGGGGTCCATGTTTTGTACTTTCCCATATTAGAAACTGCTGCAAAGCAATCGTTGAAAATTGTAAAACAGAACAAAAAATCAAAACGTAACTGCCAACTTTGGTTTGATAACGAATGCAGCCGCGCCAGGAAAAATTGAAATCGCCTTTCCCATAGAACACATAAAAATTCTTCAGACGAACAGACCCGACTTGAATATCTCTTGACAAGAAGTCAGTACAAACAGTTATTGCAAACTAAAAAGCTCCAACATCGAGATAATAAAATTGATGAACTAGTCAAAACTAGACATCCACTTAATTTTTGGACCACTCTGAAATCTCTTTCAAATCAAGTAGAAAGTTCACTTGATTCGACGGTTCCTATGCCCAAACTGTATAATCATCTTCAAAAATTACACTAGAACCAAATGCAAATCTACTCAAGAAACAAGAAGTAATATTGAAAGAGTTAAAACACAAAAAAACAACACTATCACAGCTTAATAGTCTAGATAAACCTTTCTCCGAGGAAGAAGTTAAACAATCAATTAAAAGGCTTAAAAATAAAAAAGCAGCTGGTCTTGATCGAATAAGGAACAAAATGTTGAAAAGTGGAGCTCATTATTTGACCACTTCTCTAACAAAATTATTCAATTTCATACTTAGCAAAGGAATCTACCCAGATTCACGGTCCACTCGGCTTATAAGTCCTATCTTCAAGTCAGGGAGTAAATCTGATCCTTCAAATTATAGAGGCATTTGTGTTAGTAACTGCTTAGGCAAATTGTTTTCCGCTGTTCTAAATAATAGATTACTTACTCACCTTCAAGACCACAATTTAATACATCCCTCTCAAATCGGTTTCTTCAAAGGTTTTCGAACATTAGATCACATCTTCTCGCTAAGAACACTTGTTGATAAATATGTGCCTATGCAAACAAGGGAAAATTATTCTGCTGCTTTGTAGATTTTTAAAAAGCTTTCGACTCTGTTTGGCATGATGGTCTGTTACACAAATTATTATACAAAAACATACGTGGACAATTTTATCATTTAATTTCTGATATGTATTCAAAGACTAAATGTGCTGTAAAAAACGGTAACAAGAGAAGTTCCTTCTTCAACTACAACAGAGGAGTGCGACAGGGATGTATCCTTTCTCCTTTACTCTTCAATTTGTATTTAGATAAATTTCCACGCTTGTTAGAATCTTCACATAACACAGATTCAATTACCTTACCAAACGGGTTCCCTGTTAACTGTTTATTCCATGCAGATGATCTAATATTAATATATCAAGAAGTGCCGCTGGTCTTCAAAAGCAACTAAATATCCTCCACGATTATAACGAGAAATTAATCTTAAAAAGACAAAAACATTAATATTTCAAAAACAAAATCGCAAATCAACACGTGATAAGTTTTCTTTCTTTTTAAATGGAACTCCAATTGATAAGGCCTCACAGTAAAGTTACCTTGGCATTACTTTCAACACAAATGGAAGTTTTGCTAATTCCAAAAAAGTTTTGGTTGAAAAAGCCAGAAGATCAATATTTGCTTCTAAACATATCTTGACTTTAATAACCTATCTATCCATACGTGTAACAAGCTATTTGATACTTTATTTCTTCCCATTCTTTTATACGGATCTCAAATTTGGGGAGCTTATGATAACATGAACATCAAAAAAATGGGAAAAAGACCCTGTAAAAAAGCTACATACACATTTATTCTACAAATATTTTCTTGGCCTTAATAAAAGAGCACCTAATGTAGTAGCTCGTAATT
>JAHPZR010051649.1:47500-57500 GCA_019787425.1 Platygyra sinensis | reverse complement strand
GTCACTGTGTTACTAGGTAACAGCACTCATACATATGCACGAACCCCACTCAAGTGGGGTTCGCACAATTACACACTTTGTCCGTGTTGAAGTCGTCATGGATGACTTTGTTGAACTCATACAAATGCTAAAAGATGATGCCGGGGATCCTGAAAGTGCTTTCGTCAGGAAAGTAGACAACTCTTCTGATCCTTGCGTAGTTCTTGCCACCAACCAACAGCTACTAGATGTTGAACGCTTCTGCACAAATCCTGCTAAATTTTGTGTGCTAGGAGTAGATGCCACCTTCAACATTATGTCACATTGACAACATACTGCCACTTGCTCCTGCAGACCAAAAAAGGTTCCCATCCAGTATGAATTGGCGCCATACTGCTTCATCACAAAAAAGGGTCTGGCAGCTACTACGAGTTGTCCTCCACAGGTGAAGCTCCACGCACCTACACAAAATGTCCTAGTGTACGGAATCGACGGTGAAAAAGTTTTAGCGCAGGGATTTGGAAGGCTGCTGCCGTATGCACTGCACCTGATGTGCGACATACACATGAAGGATAATATCTCTTCAAAATTGGCTGAGCTAGGGATACCAACAGGCGCAGCTGAAGAATATCGACTGGAAATTTTTGGCAAAAATATCGGAAGTAAGCGACAGCCTGGGTTGATTGATTCCTCATCTCCTGAGAAGTTTGACGAAAAAATGCAGTCTTTGACCGAAACGTGAACGAAAACGTCATCCTCAGGGCCAACGGTTCCTGTTTTATTTCCTGAAGTACAAGGCCGGTCCTATTAAGCAAACTATGACAGCTAACGTTCGTTCCATGGCCGGCCTGGGTTTCCCGCCAAGTGTGTATGATCAAAATGGTAACAAGTGTGTGAACTCTGTTCTACAGAGAGAAAAATCCACCACTGGAAAGAAGCAGTTGTCTCTGCCCCGATGTGTGCGCATGATAGGCACAACTGTCAAGCGACAGCAAACAGAAGAAGAATTGGCTCTCCTGGGAATAGGAGAGTTGAGACTTGATTAGTTGTATAAAGACCTCGCAGTTCACGAGACTGTATTCTACAAAAAAACCGAGCAGCAGAAAGTGGCTGTACTTAAAAAATTCAAGAACCAACAAGTCAAATCGCAAGATGTTATTTCACAAATCTCTGGCAGTGATGATTGCACGACTAGCAACCCGCTATCCGTTTCTGCTGAACAAGTGGAATCATTCGCGTACCTTTCGAAATCCTGAGTCAGATGTTCCAAAAGGCTGGTGTTCTTGTGTCACGCGCTAAAGAAGCCATTGTAGCTGCACCTGGTGCCAACGCCTACTCCCAACACTACTTTGAATTAGAGCAAGGTTCTCCATATGTCGTAACCACAAAAAATTCAAAGCGTTCAGGCATTTACTATGAATGCAACGGAAACTGCATTTCCTTTGTACCCTACAATCTGTGCTCCCATACCTTAGCTGTGGCTGACCTTGAAGGCAACTCAGAGACATTTCTTAATTGGTACAAGTTGAACAAACAAGGTCCCGCAAATGTTTCAGCACTGTCATAAATAGATTTACCATCTGGTCGTGGCACGAAGCGTACAAAATCCACACAGATTCGAAAGGGAGCTAAAAACACAAATAAAAGGGCAAAAACTGTGGTTGAGAATTATATCGAGTCCAGCACCAGCACTACCACAAGTAGCATACCTGTCATCACCTGCATCTCTCCAGTGGTTACTTGTTCTACCACATCGCCGCCTCAGTTAGGAAACACCTCAGAATCCCAGGTTGAAACCCAATTATGCGTAAGTTCAAAATATTTTCATTACTTTCTGATTCCATCCTTTCAGAGATCAATAAGTAGCATTTTTTTTTACAAATATAGTCAGCAAATATAGTCATTGCAGAGAAGTAACAATTAGGCAAGGGTTAAAAAATAGACAGTCGATGAGCTTACTGCCGCAGCCTGCTATTAACTACATAGGGTGTTTAACCGCCTTGAAATAACAACACTAGAAATTACTCACAACTAAAGATAAGTGCAACCACGCTGTGATGAACAAAACCAATATATTTTAGCGCAAAACTTGAAGTGAACAAAACGTATTAGGAGAAAATTACAATACCTGTACTTCAAGGGTGCTTGAAGGGTACTTCATTATTCGTCCCTACTCATGATGAAGCACCAGAAAATATGGTTTATTACAACTTGAGAGCATTTGTCTACACTTATCTTGACACATCCAACCAGAATTAATTAAGACTCTATTTGTGACCTCTTAAGTGTTCTCTCAACATCGCAAGTGTTTTGATCAGAGTATCAAACACAGGAAAACTGTTTTTTAATACTATTATAAAATAACAGCAGCAAAAATTAGCAAAAATCAATGAAAAGTACGGTTTAACTTGAAAAATCTGCGCGAGCATGCTTGATACTCTCATCAAATATGGCTTTCTGACCAATCAGAGTGCGCATTATATCCAAGTTATTTTATAAAACAGAATAATAACAACAAAATTAATTTGAAGCTTATTAGAAAAGGATCCTTATGCACAGAAAAAAACTAGGAAGAAAGTCATGTAATGGCCTGCCAAATAGGAGTTGAGCTGGGCTCTTGCCACAGGAAAGTGGAGTATTGCGGATTGCCAACATGCCCTTCCAGAATTCATCATGATTCATTGAGCCACACTTCTTCAGGAGATTTTTAACATTTTTTACTGCAGCCTCAGCTTTGCCATTAGACTGTGCATGTGTGGGCGACGATATGGTGTGTTGAAAAGCCCACTCTTTGGAGAAATCTTCAAATGCCTTACACTTGAACTGAGAGCCACCATCGGACACTACTTCCACGGGTGTTCCAAATCGAGAAAATGTTCTCTTCATTTCCCTGATCACGAGTGGGGCCCTGGTGTTCTTCTTTAGATCATGCAACTCAGTGAAGAAGATGAAATAGTCGGTGATGATGAGATATTCGTTTCCATCGAGACTAAAAAGGTCAACGCCTAGTTTCTCCCAAGGTCTGGTTGGTATTGGTGGCTGTTCCAGTGGTTCCTTGGAATTTACTGAAAGATGTGCCAGACATCGATGACAGCGTTTCACCATCTCTTCAATTTCCCGATCAATGCCAGGCCAGTAAATGGAATCAAGGGCACGGCGGCGGGTTTTTTCAATGCCTTGATGTCCTTCATGCAGAATCAAGAGCATCTTCTTTTGGAGAGACAAGGGGATAACAGTCCGTCCATTCATTAAGATAATAGAACTACCACTAGTTGGTGTAATAAGATAAAGGTTGTGGCAGATCGGCCAGAAGGGTTTAGCTACGGTTGCTACTTCTGGTAGTGAGTCAGGCCATCCACAGCAGATATACTCTGGTAACTTGAGAGAGCTGAGGGTCATTCTGCTGAGCTTCAGAAACTTCCTGAAGTTGCAGGTCTTCAACTGACTTATCAGCAAATTGGATCTT
The DNA here is from genome assembly GCA_019787425.1 of Platygyra sinensis. Classification (NCBI taxonomy): domain Eukaryota; kingdom Metazoa; phylum Cnidaria; class Anthozoa; order Scleractinia; family Merulinidae; genus Platygyra; species Platygyra sinensis. Next base: position 54,055 of record JAHPZR010051649.1, on the reverse strand, counting down.
AACGGCTGCTTCAGCATGAACATCACATAACTCGTCATCAAGTGACGGCTGATCCACAGGAGAGCGAGAAAGAGCATCTGCTGCCAAATGATCCTTTCCTTTCACCCACTCTGCTGTGAAGGAATAGGGTAGCATCTTCATCATAAGTCGCTGGAGTCGAGGATTCTCAGCATCTGCAATTCCCATGGAATTCAAGATTGGAATAAGAGGTTGATGGTCAGTAAGGAGGGTGAAGTGTGGTAAACCCTGAACGAACATGTTGCACTTCTTCATTGCCCAGCAAGCAGCAAGAGCTTCAAGCTCTATGTATTAGATAGTTACTGGGGCCGACAGCAATACGTGATATATTGCAGTCAGCTGAGGGCGTAGCCCGAAGCTGACTGCAATATATCACGTATTGCTGTCGGCCTCAGTAACTATCATAGCATAGCGGCTTTCAGCAGGTGTAAGAAAACGTGACCCTGCCTGTACAGGCTTCCAGACATCGTCTACCAATTGTAGGAGGACGAACCCTAGTTCCTTAAGACGAGAGGCATCAGTGGCAAGAATGGTTTTTCGATCAACAGCAAAGTATGTCCACACAGGAGCGGAGTTCAGGCGAGATTTTGTTTCATTTTGCACTATAAATGATCCAACTACCTGGTAGTCGACATTTGTGCGCAGCACAAGGAAAAGCAAAGGTAAAGAGTAGCGGGTTGTTTTGTATGTGGCATCCAGTAAACACATGTCATTGCCATATCTCTGCAGGAGTCTGTGCTGCCATGCAGTTTGATGGATGAATAGAAGGGTTTGGATGTCCTCTTTGTTATCACCTTCCACATCTGTATGTCCTGGAGGGGCCTCTCCATATGGGCGGAAATAGAAGAAGTCTTCTGGGCTAGATGCTTTCCAATGGATAACTTTTTCAGCTTCATTCTCTTGATCAACTTTAGAGAATCTGTGTTTCATGGTTGCCCGATAGATGTGGCTTCTTATGTCACTTAGCTTTGGATAAAACCTTCGGTTTGAGGGAAGTGGCTGGATTTCATCCTCTGACATTATTTTGCTTTTTACAAAGACATCAAGGTGTCTCCGCATCTCATGGGTGTCTTTTACTCCCACATTAACCAGCTGATCAATTTTTCTAATAATCCTTTCATCCACAGGCTGAGATAGGCCACTTCCCTGAGTGGAAATGATAATGTGTGAAGACATCAGATTAGCATAATCTTTAATGATTGTATTAAATTTTTGTGTCTAAATTAATGACACAGACAGAGAACTGTCATAGCTCTAAAAAGGACTTTTAGTACTAGAAAGAGTGTTGTCCTGATGGGCCACCTTAAGTGGCCACTAGACGACTTCAATTTGACATGTCTTGAGGTGCTTTCATTCCTTTGGTTAGACACTGGTGAGGTGAAAATGTATTGTAATTTCTAAGATTTGTGTTACTGGAAAAGCTCTGACATATTTGTGACCTCAACGCTTTTAACTGTCCTTGATTTTTCTCTTAAAAAAGATTGTAATGAGAATCCACTTTAACCGTTGACCTTGGTTTTGCCAGGGTAAGATGTAAGCTTTGTTAGTTTGCACAGATTTCATATGTTGATTTTTAAAATATGGTTGTAACTGCCAAAAGTGAAAGCAACCTGCAACAGCCCAAGATGTGACAGAGAGAAGTTGTCCTTAGAAATGGTTTGTTATTGGGGTTAATATAATTGTTTATTTCAAATAACTACTGAGAGTTTTTCTGTTCCAAAAAGATTATTGCTTGTAGAATAATATTATTAGAACTTCACTTAAAGCTTATGTTGCAATGTTTCCCACTAAATTAGAGAGGAAAGTGTAATGCTGTCTGATTCCCTTTGAGCTTGGGAATCAAACAGCACAATTATACATAGAAAAATAGTGTCTGGTCATACTGTTGATTTGGAGTTCCAAAAAAATACTTACGTATAGCACCTCTTACCTCTCCTATCAAATGATGTGCATGGTCTTTCTGGGTCGGGAATTCTATGTAAATTCTCACATTTCCTTTGGCCATATCCTCCCTCAGTCTTTTAGATGCTTTTGACCTCTAATGTTTGCTATCTTTTTCAATCTGCAATCAATGTTATTGAACAGGCCCACAATAACAATTAATTGATTGGTATTGAAAATCAATAAAAATCAATGTCTTAAAGTTGAGTGAGTATCGATTTTTATTGATTTTCATTGATTATTATTGATTAATATTGGTTTTTATTGATTATGAAATTTGCTATTTATTTTCCAAAAAATGCGCCATATGAATTAACAAAACCCTTCACTGAACTTTATTTGCTATGCTTTATGTTGTTACCTATCGAATGTTTGAAATTTGTAGCATTTCCACAACTGTTAACAAGCTTACTAATTACTAAAACGTTTGATTGTCTCTAAACAAGAACATGATATCAAATGATAATTTCTACTTTCTTCAGTCCTCAGGTCAAGGTGGCACACAGCTACTTTCAACGAGCACTTGTTGATTAGTAAACTTCAAAAAAGAGAGATATTTGTGGCTAACAGTGATGGAAACCTGGGTCTAAAAACAACATCAATAAATTTTGTCTAACGGTAAATTGCAGTACAAAAACTAAATCAAGCCTAGTGTTTCTATAATGATCACAATCCATTGCTATGCTCAGATACTCAGCAATTATAATGTCACTAGAACAAAATAATTTGTATGCCACCTTAATATAGCAAAGAGCATACACGTGGAACATTCACCTGTGCAACCGGAAGGGAAGATAACAGAACGATAATTAGAAGGAAAATCAATAATATAAAAATCCATAATAATCAATAGCAATTAAGACCATTTGGTGAGTGAGTATCGATTTTTATTGATTGGTTGAACCAATCAATAATAGTCAATGGATTATTATTGATTATTATTGATTATATTGATTGCAATCAATGATTGATTTCCATTGATTGATATCGCCGGGTGTTACTTCGATGAACTCACGAAAGATCCTATTAAAGTAACATAGGGTGAGGATGTACTGACTATATATACAGCTTGCGTCCAATAAAGCCAACTAGTTTTGAAAGTGCACGGTAATAAAGATATCAATTGCCCCGGATTTATGCTTCATAATTATGTTTTATGTCTTCGTGAAGACGTCTGATTGTTTCAATGTTTCAGTTACGCAAGTCAGTTGTGTCATTCATCGACATTGCATGGTCCCATTGAGAATCATAAGGGTGCCAGTATATTACTTTTTGGGGGCAAATACATGTATATCTATATTAACTGAAAGAAAATCGCATCCATAAAAAAGAAAACATATATAAATGCGATTTTTAAAACACATCTTAAACAAGTCACGCCACTCCGTCCCACACCAAGTTAAATTTTAACTCCCCTCTTCCGCTGACCTGCCTGTTACGCGGGAAAATCAGGCGGGAGAATTCGATCTCTTCATCACAGAATGGAAGACATGGAAGAAGAATCCAAAGAAAAAGCGGCCAAAGATACTTCTTTGTCCGAGGAAAGGTTCCAACCGTTGGGCTATGTTCCTTCTCTGGATCACGTTGAAAAGTTGATTTCAAGTTTCGAAGCTAAAAACACTGTAAAATTTTCTTGTTACAAGGCTGGCAAGAACTTTGGAAATGATGGTAATTTAAGTTTTTGAGTTATTTGTTAGCTCAGAGCAGTAAATTTTGCTTTTGGGAATTTTTCTATTTTAAGAGGTAAAATTTGACATAACCCTCTCTTCCCCCCTCCAGCTACCGTATCTTGGGGTGCGTTACTTTTGGGTGATCTGGATCAGAATCAGTGATCCAAGATCTGTCTGGATCATGGTGAATCAAAGGAACCAGTGAATCCATGGCCAGAGTGGATTCGTCGGTTCTTTTGATGGACCATGATCCAGACAGATCTTGATCACTGATCCTGATCCAGATCACCCAAAAGGAACACACCCTTAGTTACAGTATTTTATTAGTTACACATTTTTTGGTGTCAACAATCCCTTATCTGTATTAGGTTTAGATCTGTTTTTGTAAATGTGTTGAAATGCTAAGTAAAATCATAGCTTGCATTTGTTTGCCTTGAAATGGTGGTTTTGGTTGTGTTGATAGACTATAAAAAAGGAAGTCACAGACTTTACTGGGAGGACCCCAAAGAGGGCAATGGCACAAAAATAAAGTTCACAGGAGTGCCATTTTACATAATGGGCTGCAAGATATTTAATTGCCAGCATGGAAAAGACAGAAATGCTTCCCTAAAAAGGAAGAAAAAACATCAACGTGAGCAGGTGTGTCTATAATTTATTACAAAATTAGCATCTCTGGTTTTAAATATACTTTGACTACTTTACCTTCATATTTCAAAACATGCACAAACCTTACTGTTTTGTCTCTTTTTTTAGGATGGAGACTTCACATTCAAGAAGAACCGATTCCTGGCACAACCATCCGAAAAAGCCAATTGTCCAGCAAGGTTAAAATTACGAGAGGTCATTGCGTTTCCAGACTACAAGGTATTTAATTTTTAAGTGACAAATATCGAGAACTGAATGTACACAGCAAAAGCATAGGCAGCTTCATAAATTACAAGCTGCCATCATGGCAAAATAAGAATAATTTACTGTGTTGGCAGTTAACAAAAGTAATAATATGAATAGGATTTAAGCAGTAATGTCTTTTGGTAATCATTGTTATTATGATATAAACAATTGATAAAAATAGGTTAATTAAAAACTTATTTCTGGGCAACTAATACTTTTCAGTATTCAATATAACATTGATTGCAGATTGAAAAAGATAGCAAACACGAGAGGTCAAAAGCATCTAAAAGACTGAGGGAGGATATGGCCAAAGGAAATGTGACAGCTGAGCGGAGAATTTACATAGAATTCCCGACCCAGAAAGACCATGCACATCATTTGATAGGAGAGGTAAGAAGTCCAATACATTGGTATTTTTTTGGAACTCCAAATCAACAGTATGACCAGACACTATTTTTCCATGTATAATTGTGCTGTTTGATTCCCAAGTTCAAGGGGAATCAGACAGCATTGCACTTTCCTCTCTAATTCAGTGGGAAACATCGCAACATAAGCTTTGAGTGAAGTTCCAATAATATTCTACAAGCAATAATCTTTTTGGAACCGAAAAACTCTCAGTAGTAACCCCAATAACAAGCCATTTCTGGGGACAACTTCTCTCTGTCATATCCTGGGCTGTTGCAGGTTGCTTTCACTTTTGGCAGTCACAACCATATTTTAGAAATCAACACATGAAATCTGTGCAAACTAACAAAGCTTACATCTTACCCTGGCAAAACCAAGGTCACTGGTTAAAGCGGATTCTCACTACAATCTTCTTTAAGAGAAAAATCAAGGACAGTTAAAAGCGTTGAGGTCACAAATATGTCAGAGCTTTTCCAGTAAAACAAATCTTAGAAATTACAATACATTTTCACCTCACCACTGTCTAACCAAAGGAATGAAAGAAGCTCACGACATGTCAAATTGAAGTCGTCTAGTGGCCACTTAAGGTGCCCCATCAGGACAACACTCTTTCTGGTACTAAAAGTCCTTTTTAGAGCTATGACAGTTCTCTGTCTGTGTCATTAATTTAGACACAAAAATTTAATACAATCATTAGAGATTATGGTAATCTTATGTCTCCACACATTCTCATTTCCACTCAGGGAAGTGGCCTATCTCAGCCTGTGGATGAAAGGATTATTAGAAAAATTGATCAGCTGGTTAATGTGCGAGTAAAAGACACCCTTGAGATGCGGAGACACCTTGATGTCTTTGCAAAAAACGAAATAATGTCAGAGGATGAAATCCAGCCACTTCCCTCAAACCGAAGGTTTTATCCAAAGCTAAGTGACATAAGAAGCCACATGTATCGGGCAACCATGAAACACAGATTCTCTAAAGTTGATCAAGAGAATGTAGCTGAAAAAGTTCTCCATTGGAAAGCATCTAGCCCAGAGGACTTCTTCTATTTCCGCCCGTATGGAGAGGCCCCTGCAGGATATACAGATGCGGAAGGTGATAGCAAAGAGGACATCCAAACCCTTCTATTCATCCCTCAAACTGCATGGCAGCGTAGACTCCTGCAGAGATATGGCAATGACATCTGTTTACTGGATGCCACATACAAAACAACCCGCTACTCTTTAACTTTTGTTTTTCCTTGTGGTGCGCACAAATGTCGACTACCAGGTAGTTGGATCATTTGTAGTGCAAAATGAAACGTCCCATTGCATTAAAGAGGCCTTGCAACTTCTCAAAAATGAAAACCCTGGTTGGAACCCAAAACACTTCATGACTGACAACTGTGAACAGGAGATAACAGCTTTGGAAAATATATTCCCAGGTACTTTTGAGCTGTAGGACCCTATTTATTTTACAATAAAGGACTATAGAATGTACTCTATGGAACTGTGTTAGGGTATTTTTGCTCTTGGATTACCATCTTCGCAATATGTCACACAATCCACCATAGGAAAAAAGATGGCAGCTTTTACAACAACACCTTGCAAACCTAACATAGTATATATGGCACAAATAAAACCATTGTTTT
>JAHPZR010051649.1:27500-40000 GCA_019787425.1 Platygyra sinensis | reverse complement strand
ATTGATTGAATATATGAGTAAGAGTTTCCGCTATTACATCAGGACATTCCCTTAGAAGTTTCGCTGAAATATTATCTAATCCAGTTGCCTTTGACTTGCAAAGCTTTGATAGTAGTGCAAAAACATGTGTTGGTGTTGATTTTTCAAAAACAAAATTCTTATCAGTTTCAGTAAAAAATTCTTCGACGGCGGATTATCAACTTCTGTCACGTCTCTACTAAGGCTTGGCCCAATTTCTGTGAAAAATGAGTTAAGCATTTCTGCTATATCTGTTTGATCTCCAGAATTTACCCCATTATATTCCATCTCATTAATAACAGTTTTATTGGACTTTCGTGAGGTCAGTTCATTGATTGTTTTCCATGTTTTCCCTTGATCCCCACAACAATTGTTGAAGGCGTTTTCATAATAAGCTTTTTTCGCGCTATTAATTTCCCAGTTCACTCGATTTTTAACCATTCCAAATTGGTTCCAATTAAATTGATCTTTTGTCTTAATAGCCTTTCTTTTGAGGTGGTCTCTGAAATTTATCCGCTTTTTCAGAATAGCGGTGATCCATGGGGATTTAGAATCTCGTGTCCGTTTGGTCTTCATCGGTGCGTGCTTTTCACACACATTCAGGAATAATTCTTTCCATCTCTTCCACATATCATTAGGATCATACAATTGTTTTATGTCATCCCAAGGTTGGGCTAAAATATCCGCATAAAAATTTGCGCAATTAAAGTGTTTAAACTGTCTATATGTTATCAAGTTAACTCCTTTGGAGAAAGTGGGAATTGAAATATTTCGATATGCATAAACTCAACTGTGGTCACTTATGGCGACGTGAGACACCCCCGAACAATACACATTATCTGGCTAATTAGTGAAAATCAGATCAACTAAAGCACTTGTAGTAGGTGTAATTCGACGGGTAGGTTCGTTAATGAGTTGATCCAATCCATAAATGTCTTTCCTAATGTAATGTATAATTTGCTGATTTTGTCGGTATTGTGATCATATTTTGCTTTTGGGATCCAAAATAGAGTTGTCCCGGGTAGGCGAGTTGTCCCTAGCAGAGCATTTACAAGACAGTAGGGTTCCCTAGCGCCAGCAGTCAGTCCTAGTCCCTAGCAGTCAGCTTGGGTACGCTGCCTTGTAAATGCGTCGTTAAAAATGTCCGAGCCCTATCTGCTTGTAGACAGGGTCTTAGGGACGGGGACTGGGGATTAGGCGATACATTTTCTCGCCTATAGGTTAGAGAAAGCTCTTTCTCGATATTAAGTTTTAAAAAACTTGTATTTTTCATTTGGCTTCCACAATGTATTTACGTTTTAAAGTTACCGTTCTAAGAGTCTTTTCCTTTTGAGACTAGAACATACTACCCCTTCTCAGTTCGATGGTGTACTGGGTTGCTACCGCAATATGCGTGCCTGACACAAGCGAACGCAGCAAGAAAAGTCGTGATTTAAACAAAACTGAGAGTTTGGCTCTGACAATTCTAAACCCACTCATCTCCCACCCGCGCTAATTTTACGATCTTTTGACATTTTTTGATCATAAGGTTCCGTCGTGCAGCTGCCAGTACTTACGAAATTACCAAGGTGGAGCCTTGAGAAAAATGCCCTCCATGGGATCACATCAAATCAAAGGAGACCTTGGTCAAACTAGTGAATAAAGTAATCTAGAGCTGAACTTGCAATTATTGGTGTATTATTAAAGTCTGTTGAGACAAGTCGGATTGGTACCACGCAAGGTCGCGCTTATCTCACAAGGTGTAGGCTTTTTTGTTAGCTTTTGGTACACACATATTACAAAATCATACGTCCAGAATAGCTAGGGTGGCAAAACTGCAGCTGAATATGGATTGGTAAAAGCTAAGGCGGGTTCTTGGATCACAGAGGACACTCCAGCCCAAAAACATAGAGTACTTTTCTCACACTCCCCGTTCCACACACACACAGACCCAGATTTGCCTGCTTGCCGGGAAAACTTGCATGTATTCAAGTCGTGCGAAACCTTTTTCATTGCATTTCACTCAAAGCTATAGGAAAGGTTTCTTTTCAGACGGCACTTCGTTTCCAAAGGAGAAAAGAAGTGAGTCGCAAAATTATGTTCACCATGGATTTAACAGGCTTTTATTTAATACCGTGATTGCAGGATAACTGAAATAAAGAGTAATAACCCATCAAAATGTATCTGCTAGAAAATGTGGTCTTCTACAACTACTTTACACGCTTCTTCTAAAACGACCGTCCGAGAAACAATCACAGTTCACTTCCGCTTGATTGCACGTATCTTGTAAGGAGCAGGAAACTGGGTGCCACTGAACATTCCCTTCAAACTTGGCGGACGGCCATCTTCTTCAGCGATGAAAGTGAACTTCTGAAGCATCCACGAGAGAAACAAAAACAGCTCAACTTTGGCCAGGGGCTCACCAGCACAGACACGGCGTCCAGCTCCAAAAGGGTAGAAGTTGCCTTGGTTGGTGATTAATTTACCATTCTTGTCGATATGACGGTAAGGGTTAAACACGCTTGGGTTCTCCCAACATTTAGGATCCAGATGAACAGATTCCGTGTCAGCAAACACGATGGTATCTTTGGGAACGCGATAGCCACAAAGTGTAGTATCTGTAAGGGTGAAGTGAGGTATCGCAAGAGGCGCCACGTTTCCAACTCGTAGCGTTTCCACGATGGTCGCGTGAATGAGGGGCAGATTGGCTCTGTCTTCCAAACCGGGATTCCGTCCACCAAGTACTTCATCTAACTCGAGCTGAATATCTTCTTGGTACTTTGGATAGTTGACCAAGAAAACTATCGCCCATTTCATTGTTGTGCTTGTGGTTTCGTAGCCGCCAGAAAACATGTCTTCGATAGTATTCACCAAGTAGTCATCGGAAAGAAAAGCTGCTCGCTCCTCATTATTCTCGCAGTCAGCTTCATGTTTCGCGTGCAAGAGACCCGAGATCAGATCATGCACAGGTTCTTCTGGGTTGAAAGTTTCTTTTCGCTCCCTTAAGAATCTGCGAATAATATAAAAAATCCCTAGCACTGGCTGGAGGAGGCGATCATAAGCCTTAAGGGGCAGGTACTTTGATAAAGGAAAGTAATCTAACACGGTCACCAGTTGAGCATCATCAGTGTTTGCAACAAAGTCTACGTTTAGTTTCAAAAGCTTGTTCAAATCTGGGTTCGTTGTATCGTAGCCTTCTCCAAACGTGATTCCACAAATGACATCGGCAACCGCACGCTGCAAGATATCTGCGGGATCAAAAGGTTTTCCATTTTTTTCTTCCATGAAGTGCATTAGTTTCTCGGCCTGTGTAGAGACTCGCCTTTCCACAAGAGCGACATCAGAGAGATATTGGCGCAAGGCTGTTGTAAAGAGCTTGCGATGAAACTTCCAGGCGGGGCCATAGTTACCCAAAGCGATATCTTTACCTCCTGTAATTTGAGTTTAAAAGGAAGTCAAATTGAAACTGATGTTTTAGGCCACTATTAACCCTTTAAGCCCTAAGGGGTCTCCCTTTGACGAGTAAAATCGTCTGGCGTTAGACAGAGTAAAATCTATAAGTCACTCTTAGGGTGTAAAGGGTTAACACTATTTATGCAAAAAAGCGATCCTTAAGTTGTTTAGCGAGAACAGGTTTCAGTTAAACCGTATCTTGTGTGTAGCACGTATCAGATAAAATCGTTACACTTATTTAAAATACACATGCGACCGTTGCAAATATGATAACTACACTAACTGAGCGCTTTTACATAATTTTACTTTCTTGAGGCCAAATTATTAAAACTCATCTAAGCTCAGCAGTGGTTTGAAATGTAAAAATTCGCGTTTGGGACGGTGTTCAATGTAGTCAAAATCCTAAATCAAGGAACCTTCAATCGCATCCTGCACGTAGAATTTATATCATTTCTGAGTCTGGGCTCAGAAAGAGAATAAATTATCACAATAAGTAAAGGAAAGACAGTTTCTAGTCACATAAAAATCTACTATGGTCCTACTTTTGTGGGAGTCCATTTTTTATATGATGTACCAATGACCTACCAAGTGTTGCCTTCTGAAAGAAGTATGTCTGCTGTCTTCCAGCATAATCAGCAGATTTCTGTACGAGCATTTCCTTGACGGTCTCAGGAGTTGAAGCCATCACGAACTTGTAACTTCCCATTTTTAAGGAGAAAACTCGACCGTAGTTTTCTTTGAGGCTGAAAAAAGCACAAAATGTTATCATTTAGAGAGATTCTGTTATAAATATAATTCTTCATCACAGCATTGCTCCCGAGTACTAAATACGCTAGCCTCCTGCCCACAATGTTGGCGCGACTCGCAATGCGTGTCGAGAGATATTTTGGGCTCGTGCTGGACTTTTCGTAAAGCTTGACCATTGAACTAAAGTTTTACGCAAAACAAATACACAATACTGATCCTTGTCACCGCGAGAACGACCAAAAGAATACTTATTCATGTCAAGTGCCTCAGCTTAACAAACGTTTTCAATTGACTAGTTTTCAAGTTGATGCAAAAATGCTTAGGTGAAACTTGTCAAATAATTGGCCTAGATATTACACTAGCAGCTGCCAGAAAAGGTTTCTTCGATTCTCATGAGTGAGTGCAGAAATCGGTCGAGGAACGACAACCTACTCTCAACTCGCAACGAGAAACGTGTCCGCTAATGCTCCGGCTAAGAGGGCATATGATTAGTCGAATACTGACACGTGAACCGTGTCCTACATCGCCACGACAGCAGTGATTTTTACACCAGGATAGATTGAGCTGCTGCAGGAGACCATTACTAGGAGCCTGCAACTCTTGTAATAAGCCAATGCAACGACATTTTTACAGACCAGTCTATTTTTAGATATTTTTCCCGTAAAATAGGCCAGTTCCAGTCCCCATGAGCACGCCTCGGTAAGGCTAAAACAGTCCGTGATTGTAATTGGTCACTGAGGTTCCGGTCAGTGGGATCTGAATTCGAGATAAATTCAAAGTTCAAACAGATCGGTCTGTGAAAACGTCGTGACAAGAATATTGGGTAGTTGCAGGCTCCTAGTGACGGGCTCCTGGCCGCTGTGAAAGTTGCCTGGTGATGGTGTCTTGCCCACAAGAGTGTAGGCAATAGAAAAAGTGGTCGATTTGTTTTTTGGCATAGTGGCATTGAAACTTTCCAAAAATCAGTGCGGTGTGACAATATTGCCAACTACTGTAAAATACGCTGTGAACGTGACATCCAGTTTATGGCTTGTTAATGAAAAGAGATTGCCGGGCGGGAGGTCCGTATGGGAAAAAACTGTGCCCGAGGTCTTGAGTGCGGTCCGAGGCCGAAGGCCGAGGGCCGTACTCAAGACCAAGGGCACAATTTTTCCCATACGGACCGACCTAGCCCGATAAATAACATGTTTATTTTTTTCCTGCAGTGAATTGGTTTTACAGAGTACTAATGGGTTTGTTCACGCAACTCTTGTCATTGAATCGGCTTGCGCGCCATCTACTAACGATTTGTAAAAAATCTTGGCAACGAGCGAATAATTCAGATAGTACGCAAAGAAAGATGTATTAAAGAACATATAGTTTTCGAACTACTTTATGTTAGTTGCATGTATTTAACCAGTTAAGTTTTCCAAAATTGTTTTTCCGGTGTGAAATTTCGTGCGAAGTTTGAAGTTTTACTACAAAAACAATGTCTGTCAGTCGTAAATTGAATAGCAGAAAGTGAGGAAATTCGTTAAGTGTATTCTACAGAAATTCTCCTAAATACAGCAACCATCAGAATCGTAAACTTGACCAAAATTGACTCAAATTCTACGGAGAGGGAACGCAGGATTAAGCGCCGGCCATTACAGCGCCAAGCTACAAACAACCAAGCAAACTTTCACAACTTCAAAACACTCAACTCAATTTAGTTACAGTGACTTTCCTTGCCATTTTAACTGAGAGAACAGAGATAAGCTTGTGGTGACTAATCATCGATGGATGTGTAAAAAAGGCAAAAGATTGACAATTACCGCTAACTTTTAGGAGCGAAATTTAGGCAGTGGGGTCGGCAGCGGGAAAAAAATCCGGCCCGTGGGCCGTATCGTAAAAAGCTGGACCGGTCACGTGTGTAAGATTAGCCAATCAAATTCGAGGATTTAGGCATCCGGCCCGCTCAGATGCTTGAGAAAAAAATAAATCTATTTATCTAATCGTACATTTTTTTGTACGTTTCAGCCGAGTTTGATCGAGCCAAGGTTCGTACTTTGGCGAGACGCAGTTGGGGCAAAATCCTCATGGCGAGACCAAAACGAGCCTGCTATGCCGCCGAAGCGTACCAAGAAAGCACGATTAGATAGTTACAGTACTGACCCAAGTGAGCATGACATCTGGTCATATCAGGTCAGTGACTTGATATCGCAGGATATCAGGACAGAAGACACGGCCTCTGAATGGCGAGTTGCGAATTTGGGTAGGGTGATGGTTACAAACAGTCAAACAAATGTATGAAGCAAGGAAGCCCAAGGAAGCATATGGTTCGTTTTCAAGTGATGTGATCACTTTGTAAAATCCAAACTAAAGAACCACCAAAGCTTGTTTTATCCTAATCAGGTATAAGAGAAGGTAAATGTATATCTGTTAACAATTTTGCAGCTCAATAGCATGGTTCGTTTGGAAACCAGATCATTTTGAATTTCACAATTATCGCGGTGCGCGACACAAAGCACTGCACAAAGCTACGATCCAGTTTGTTGAAAATATTCTTATCATGATTTTCAGCCTTTTTAGAAGTTAGAGCATTGAATGAAAAGTGCTTATCAAAAAAGAGCCGGTATGAAAACGCTTGTTTGTTCATTACAGATATTTCACCTAGATAGCCAAAGTAAGTTCCAGATGTTTACACTATTTTCCGGCCGTTGTAGTGAAAACTAAGACCCCGGAAAGCTCAGGAGCAAAACCCGAACGCGAGAACCCGAAAACGAAGACCTATTTATTTCATGATCTTGTTACGGTTTCTCGCCAGAAATGCCCAGCTCGGGATTTCAGTATTCTTTCTAACAGTGGTAAAGAATCAACCATCAAATACCGGTTTAACAAGTATTCCGATCATTACACTCTGTGTGGGAACCGTGGGAACCGTGTGAAAACTGTTGGATTCTTGTTCCGTTGCCGTTGATCCTCAAACGGGCCTTCGATTCACCTTTCAGTGTGGTACTATAATCAGATGGGGCTTTTTCCCAGCTGAACCATTGTGAAACGAAAACTGGAGGAAAGACATCGTAACTAAAAAACCTCCATCGATTATGGCCTGTTTTTATGGATCGTCCGAATCCTCAGACCTGGAAAATAAGATCGACCGTGCTTGTATGTTCTAGCATTTTTAAAGACGGAGTATTGAATGAACAAGCAAAAGAAAGCGCCATAAAGTTTTCACGATTCTAATTGCCGAGCCCTGTTCTTTTAATCGGAATTTAACAACCTCAAGCACAATTTATACCAGCAGAAAAGTAGCTTCAAGAACACCAACATGGCGTTTCCATACTGTACTAGGCTCTGTAAATTGCTTCGAAAATTTTCCACGAATATCTGAAGTTAAGGGAAACGCACAGACCTTAAACTTGGAGAAGTGTTTTCTCTATTTATATTCTAAAATATCCCAGTTTCTTAATTTTTTCTACTGCATGGTTTTCTTTTTTATTATTGCGTGACAGTGAAAACGATATTTTGGGCTTCTATCACAACTGCCGTTCGCTTATTCGCTGCGCCACTATCTATATAAAACTTATCTGTTGTAGATGGTAAACCTCACTGAAAAAATGGATATACAGCCACTTCAAGATCATGGCTAATGATCCGAGGCTAATGCATGCTTTGCACCGGGGCTTTGCATAAATGAATATCGTTTGGCTTCATTACATGCACATGGTCAGTCGATACAACTTTTCATCCTATGATCGCTTCTCAACTCGCTTTGGATAATTGATGGGCTTCCTATATGCAACTACCCTGGGTTCCAGAGGATATTTTTTTTCTGCCTCGTTAACGCGGCTTCGCCGCGAAATATCGATCAGAAAAAAATATCCTCTGGAACCCAGGGTAATATGCAACACACAATCGGTCAGATTAAAGACATTCATTGCTGCATGTCTTGCATGTCATCTTGAAGGATTTTAGACATTCGAACTATAGTATTATTTGCTGTCCCAAAGAGAATCCTTGAACAAGTACACAATATTACATTATCATATTACGACAAAACTCGTACTCCAATGTGTTAATTCCTGCGTACTAAACTATTTACTGACCTTCTGAAAGCATCAGTAAGTTTCTCCGCCTTGAAGTCGAGAGAAAATGCGTTCCCTAAGAAAGGGATAGCCGTCAAACGCGGACCCGGTGGCATGTTCCTGAACTCGTAGAGTACCATCAGGTAATGCAAAAGCAGAAGCAGAAGCAACAACAGAAGAACATTTGAAAAACTGAGAGAATCATAAACTGTGGCAAACAGCGAAGCCATGTTTGATATCACTGAAGCGTGATGAAAATTGTTATGCAACAGGAATGTCACGCAACGTTGCAAAAACAACTTAGACTAGAAGCTACCAGAGCGAATTCAAACATTTCCAATTTTTGGCGAGGAAAAAAATTGCCAAAAATTTCGCAAGTTTCAAATTTTGGCAGTGATCGCATCACACCAAACGTTTCTGATTGAAATGTATGTCGCAAGATCTATGTTTCTTAAGTTAGAGGAACACCAGTCGCGGTTGAACCGTTTGAAAAGTTGAGCCTAAAATTTTCAATTTCGTCGCTTTAAATCCCTGTCAATCTTTTCCATCATTAACCATCCTGGTTCCTTTATAGTTTATTGTGTCTTTGGTATTTTTCCAGGCTATTCTTATAAACTTTATTTTCAGGTTTCCTTCAACTTAACGGTGATTTTTCAATTCAATGGACAAGATAACTCAAAATATTGTCACTGTGTTCGCAGATTAGGGCTAAGTCACACACTGAAATTAAATTTCCCCTGTAAAAGGTTATTAGACTGACAATCTTTATTTTATACGGTGGCCCACAACTGTCATGGCAAAATACAATTCATCAGGGCAAAAACAAAAACAATTATTGCAATTCAAAATTCATCGCCGCAAGAGCAAAACACTCACGGCAAAAACGCTCACGGCAAAATCGAGAATGGCGGTCAGCGGTTGTCCAAGTACGTGGTGTACCGGGAAATCTACGTTGTGTTGATTGTGAAACGGTGCAACACGTACTTGGACAACCGCGCAACCACCGCGGTTGGCACTCGACAACATACGTCGAAGGGCCCTGTCAACTTCGGCTTGTTTTCGCAATCGGTGACGTCACGCGCTTCGGGTAGTCGGGTGTTCAAAGATAAGACAGCTCATTAGATTTGCTGGCGAGAAGTTTCTGTTAATTTCTTTCCTTCTTAAGTCAGATTATCATATTTAATCCCAAAGATGACACTTCTTTCGTTTGTAAACGACATTGCGAAGACTTTCAACTCTTTTGGCTGTTACTTTACGCGTACGGGACGTTCAGGGGATGTTATGCAACGTTATCTATCAGTGAAAGTACTCATTAACATACATGGAAGGACCCCGGATAGATTTCACTAGGAATGTCGTAAGTGTTTCATGCGAATGAAACGAAACAATAAAAGATTGCAAACCGCTGCCACGTGTTTAAGAATTTTTAATTTTCTTGATTCCTTCTGTAGCAGTGAGGCTCGATCCTATTCCTTAAAAAAAGCCTCGAAAACTGCGAGATTCCTATAAGACAGTGTTGGCGTACAACTGCGGTGTGATTGTGAAATTCTAGCTACTCGTTATGTTAGTGTCAATCATTCAACAACACATTTCTAAAAATGTTAGCTCATCTATTTTTCATGTGTAGGCTCAGTAAGCTCGGTTTTCTTGACAGCGTGTACTTACATTTTAAAATATTGGCGGGAATTTGAGGTCAAGTTTTCATACAAGTCGTAATGAATGCTTGCACTAAAGTAAAACTCTCCGATAATTTCTTCTCCGTCTGCACGGCCGAAGACGCCTACGAGTTAATTGAGAATTTTGAGACGCGAAATACCGTAAAGTTTTCCTGCTATAAGGCAAGCAAAGGTTTTGGAAACACAGGTAAGCAACTTTATCTATGACTCCCGGTTATGACCTTTATGAATAAAGCCGCTCATTCTTTATGGAAGCCCTTTATGCTCAAGTACAAGTAAAATAAAAAAAACAACAATTATATTAACCGGTTTACATAAAGGAGCTGCAAGAACAATGTGGCAGAGTGAAAGAACTAGAAATAAAAGAGAGCTCTATTATTTACAATCGTTTACATTGTACTACACCATATTATACTAAGTTGATGCCCTTTTATAAAGAGGTCAGTCAACTACCGCAACACGTGGTACAAACAAATAAGTAAATTTCCGTAACAGCTTAAATCTTTTTAGAAAATATTTTTATGTGTGATTTCGAAGAAAAATGGGTCATGAATAACGGTGCACGTCCAACCATCTGGTTTAGATATGTTGATGACACTTTCACCTTATTTCACAATAAGGACGCCGCTGTTCAATTCCTTTCTTATCTCAATAGCCGGCACAGGAACATTCAATTCACCATTGAATTTGAACGGGACCAAGAGATTCCTTTTCTTGATGTTCTCATCAAACGCGATCTTAACAGCTCTTTTTCCACTTCCATCTACCGAAAGAAAACGTTCACTGGTCTCTACACTCAATGGGATTCTTTCACACCTCGGAAATACAAGATTAACCTCATCCGCACACTTACTTATCGTTGCCTGCGAATTTGTTCATCACCCTGTCTGCTGCAGTCTGCTTTAGATGACCTCAAGAGCCATTTGTCACGCAATGGATACCCCCGTGGTATTATTTCTTATAACATGAACGATGTAATCAATAAACACCAAAACAAGCCTAAGGATATCATTACAGTGCCCAAAAAAGAAATTTTCATTGTTTTGCCCTATCTAGGTATTCAAAGTAAAATTGTCACTCAACAGCTCAAATCATGTATTTATAAGTTCTATGGTTGTTTTAATCCTAAGATTATATTCAGAAACACTCGCCGTATTAAGTCTTTTTTCCCCTATAAAGACAGACTCAGCCGCTCCCTTAGGTCTAAAGTAGTTTATAAGGCTAGCTGCTGGGATTGTGATGATTACTATATTGGAAAAACAAAACGTCGATTACATGACAGGAAAACGGAACATTTTAAAGCGCTGACGAGTAACAGCCATTCTTCTGCCATTGCTGACCATATGACCCAAACAGGCCACAAGATTAAATGGGATCACTTTGATATTTTAGCCACTGGACAGTCTGATGTACATTGTAAAATTAAAGAAGCCTTGCTGATTCGTGACTTGAAACCAGCGCTGAATGAAAATATTGGCAGTGAGAAACTTCTTCTCTACTAGCCATTTATATTTTTCCAGCAGACTTAACTAGGTCTGTTTATTTTCTTTTTCATTGTCATTACTTTCCTTATTTGGTATTAGTCTTCGCGTTTAAATTTAATTGTAATTTAGGTAACCGTTACTTCTGAAGATGTATGTTGGAGCATACGAAACGTCAAGTTCATAAATGAAAGTTTTTACAACATGCGTTGTCTCGTTATGTTTATAACCGCAGTTTGTTTGCTATTTTTACTCAAGTTGAAATGGCCGAAGAATAAGAATGTCTATGATTTGTCAGAGTTACTTAAGCAGCCAAATTTAAAGTTATTGTCGCATTTTTTATTAATTAGCATGATTTTTTTCGTCGATTGCTATTTGTGATAAAAGGATTTAGTACTAAATTTTTAACCTTACCGGCAGTGTAACAACATTGAAAAAGCAGACGTTGTACCCCCTGTATTTCGCTAAACATTGTCATTTTTGTGTCCGGTATACAGACCCATCCAGCGGTAAACACAGAGTTTTTTGGGAGGACCCTAAAGATGCACAAGGTGGAAGTCAGGGCGGTGACCGATTACAATTCAATGGTATACCACATATCCTGGTTAACAGCAAAATCTATGACTGCCAGCATGGAGTCGACCGAAATATAGCTTTAAAGCGAAAGCTAGCAGCAAAACAAGAGGTAAGCAAGCATTTTCTTTACATTTTTCTCTTTTAATTTCACTGGACAATAGTTTAAATAGTTTTTCAACTTTAAAAATAACAAGGTCTTCTTGTGCTTTTTCAAGGATGGCGATTTCCTATTCAAGAAAAGGCGTTTTCTGGCACAAAACACCAAGAAAGTGGACTGTGCAGCCCAAATAAAACTCAGAGAAGAGATACTGTTTCCAGATTACAAAGTAGATAAATCAACATATTAACTACTTAACCTTGCTCACAGTCCATACAAAATTAACGGTGTGAATTAATCTTTTTTGTTTTTAAATAGATCGAAATGGACTCACAAAAAAGACGGAAGACTGCATCTTCCAAACTTAGAAAAGACCTTGCTTGTGGAAAAGCGATTTGGGAGCGCAGGATTTGTGTTCATTTCCCCA